>VDFB02000013.1:294236390-294341359 GCA_007258455.2 Sequoia sempervirens | reverse complement strand
GGACGAAAACCCTCATCTCTAGTTGCTGGTTTCGGTGGTGAAAGATCCACCCTAGTTGGTTGGAGTGATTCTACTTCAAGGATCACCTTTGCATTCACAATTTTTATGATATTCATCATTTCGGTTGTGTTAGAATGGAGATTCTCTCCGTATTTTGATCTGAGGTTTTGGTGTGAAAAGTGATTGGCTTCTTATTGGAGTGTGTTTGGAGCTGTTTTGATACATTTTTCAGAGGTCTGATACACTTTTTCTGAGTTCTAGAAAAGCTCATTTTCAAAGTGGCTGGAAGCATAAATATGCTCGTAACTCCGTATGTGGGAAGTGCATCATTCTGGGTGTTGTTTCTATGGATTCTTTGCAGTTGGACACCTCATTTTGAGCCCTCATTTGTATTGTTTGATGAAGGAATGATTTACTAGAGCTGATCGCCCCTCCTAAGGATCCAAACCATTTTGAGGGTTTGCATTTTCAGACTTTCTTCTCAAAACAGCAACTTTCAGAGGTCTGCAACAGCGTGTTAATGGTGTCTTTTAACAGTTGAATGTTGGCCAATGTGAAGGAGAGTGTTAGGGTTTGATAGTTTATGCATTTGGTGTCTTCCACGAGGAGTTGTATGTATTTGTTGCTCAATGTATGACAAAGAAAGGGACCTTATATGACTGTGATTAGGTCTGATATGTATTTCTTTAAGTCTGATTTTAATTATTATATGCTAAGATGATTTGTAATGGTTCAATATAGTATGTTGCAAGTCCATGTCGTTTACTTTCAGTGCAAAATTATTTCTATAAATGCCATACATGTTGAATGGAACCTTGAAACAAAACGAATCTGCAATCTACATCATATTCAGTAAACAACAAAAAAAAATCAGAGGTGGTTATTACAACCTAGTGGAAGATCTATGAAATCCCAAGTCTTTTTTTTCATAACTCTCATATTCGAATGCCATAGCCTTTTTCATTCAGATTTTCCTTTTGCCTCCTCAAATACTTGTAGCTCATAAACTACCTAAATATTGGCCATTAGAGCAAAGTTGACCATGTTCCTCTTGCTTTTGCCTCTCAATGATCATCCCTCAATCATTTCACTTAGCCGAACATCTCCAATGGTGCTTTGCCACCACTTTGGTCTCTTCGTGGGATGCTCTTCATCCAAATCAGTGTTGTCACCATGACTTGGGCTTCCTATACCTATGTCATTTGAATGTTGATTCAAACTATCATCAATAGAGTCTAGGACTATTACTGGCCTATAAAACTCCACATGCTCAAAATCCTCCCCTCCTCCAAGAGGAGCTACTCGAAACTAAACACCTAAATCCTTTGCCACAAGAGGCTATTCGTCAGCAATTTTGAACTATAGATAAGTTTGGAAAGGCCCAGCTTCTTCATCAATCACGACATGTCAGCTAAAGGTCAAGTGATTGGTGTTAACGTCAACCAATTTGTAAGCCTTATGATTGTCATTGTTCCCCATAAGCATTGGCTCTTTACCCTTGGTATTTAACATGTTTCTCTTTTCATCTGGAATCCAGGCATATGCAATCGAACCAAAGATCTTTAGATAGCTTACTTTGGGCTTCCTCCCAGGACAAACTTCCTCTATGGTCTTTTATTTCACCACTTGTGTGGGAGATCTATTTGGCAAATATATTGCTATAAATATTGCCTCAGCCCTTAAACCTCTTGGGAACACTCCTATTCTCCATCATACATCAAACCATCTTCGTGATAGTACAGTTCCACCTCTCAACCACTCCATTCTATTTTCAAATCTAAGAGTGGTTATGTAACAACTTGACTCCTTTTCTACTAATGCTTCGAACTTTTGAAATTCATTAAATGCATCATATTTTAATTTTAGAAAATACACCAACATTTTCCTACTAAAATCATCAAAAAACAAAAGAAAATACTTGACACTAGTGATAGATGCCATGTTCATTTGTCTGCAGGCATCTACATGAACTGATTGTAGGACTCTCTTGGCTTCCAAGCTTGTCCATCATCAATGGAGCTTTGTGTTGAATTTCCTGCCTACAAGCTCCGCAAACACATTGTATCTATTATTGGATGTCAAGAAAGCCATCTAGCAAATTCTCCTGAGCCAACTAAGAGAGGTAGTAAAAATTAAGGTGCATGTACCACTAATGCCAAAGTGTATTGATGTTTGTTGCACTCTTGGGTGCCAATGCATACTCAACCTATCCAATGTCAATAGATCTATACAATCTATGACCTTTTAGAAAAACAGCAATATTCTACTTGGTTTCTTTGTCAACTATAAAGCATTTGTGGTTGCTAAAGATGAAATCTAGATTGGGACAATGTCGCATAATCTAACTTACTAAGTAGATTAAGCTCCATTCCAAACACATAGTACACATTGAGAAAAACTAACTTTTCCCCTCTAGAAGATATTTGTACATTCCCTCTATTGACAACCTTGTACTCCTCCCCAGCATAGAAGATCATTGAATCAAAGCAAGCAATGTGCTCCATGAACCAATCTTACCTATTGGTGAAGTGGCATTTTGATCCTAAATCTATGCACCATGCAAATGACTTGGATTGATATGTTGGTCTTTTGGCCAGGAATGCATAGAAAGCTAACTCCTCTAAATGCTATACAACATGAACCTTTTGTCAAGGCCCTCTCTGGTTGGATTTCCAATCAGCCAACATTTTCTGCAATGCTTCTTCATATGACCCATCTTAACACAAACATAACATATGATGTTCTTCAAAATCTTTGATGCATCCTCATTGTTGCCTTGTCCCTTCTTTTGTGACTAATTTACCTTTTCCCTTGTCTTTGGCTACAAATTCTTGTTCCACACCCTTTGTTTCATTGCTACTACCAAATTGTTTCTTCTATTTGTCCTACTATAAGAGCTTATAACATAGCTCCTCAAACTTCAACTCAACATTCCTAGAGGTGATATTCAAGGTTTAAATAAAATGTTCATAAGCACTCGGTAAGCTTTTCGATGTGATTACCACCATGTCCTCCTCTTCTATCTTCCGACCAATGGTTGACAATTGATCTCTAATGTCCTTGATCTTTAGTAAATACTCTTGCAATAATGCTTTCTCATTCATTGTGATCAAAAATAGCATATTTTTCAAGAAGAGAACTCCACCCTTGTCTAAAGTCTCATGCAAATCTCATAGATGCTTCCAAATTTCAATTGAAGTCATCCCTAACCAGTCTTCAGGAAGCATTTCATCTATCACAAATAACTTGATCAACATGACTACTTCTCTGTCACTTTCATCATATTTGTCCTAGTCTTTACAAGCAATGTCTAAATGGGAATATTTACCAAGGGCAATATTGGTAAGGCATCTATACTCGAAAAAAGTCAACATATGTTGCTTCCATGTATTGTAATTTTTACCAAAGAATCTCTAGCTACCTTCCAAAATGATGTAAGGTAACAAGGCCATTTTAAAATTTTCTTCCCTCCCTCAACCTGCATCTTGGAGTAAGACAAAAATAAATACCTCCCTACTCACTCTACTACAAAAAAAAATTGCAGAAATCCATAACCTAGCAATTGCCAAAAAAACTTGAAACCCTAGTTCACATCTGAAAGAACCTGCAAAAATTTTGAAACTCGAGATCCATGGCAAAAACCCTAGTCGTAACAACAAAAAATGGCACTCTCTTTGACTTGTAAACCTAAAAAAAATAGTGTGATCATAATCATTTTTTGTTTTGTAAAAAAAACATAAAGGGATTCAACCTTTGTAGCACAAATTTGAAACCCTTCATGTTTTTTACAAACAAAAATTGATGCAATTTTGTGCAAAAAATGATGCAACGTATATTTATGAAAAACCCTTATTTTTAAAAAAAAAAATCCGACACAATTTTTGCTCTCAAAAAACTACACTATTTTCACTTGTTCAAAATGCACAATTTTCCTTGAAAAAAATTGTGATTTTGAACATTAAATCCTTGCATGATTTTCTAAAATCAATGCGAATCCATATGATCTATCATACAAATCTTGTTGGCTCTTTACTATGCTACACCGGCAATCCCTCAATCTATTTATACTAACAATAGTCCCTAGGTCTTCACACTCTCATAGTCTCCAAAGCTCTAACTGAGCTCTAATACCATATTATGAAAGCTGAGCACATAAAGATTATCAAGATATTCATTGATTAAATAAGAAGAAAGAGCTTTCTTATATACATTTACAATAAAGGGCAATAAGACACTTTATGAATGTGCGATTAAAAAGAATAGACTAATAAAGCATAAAGAATATCCTAAAGCCAAAATGACTTTATTAAAGCCTATGACTAAAAGCTAATTGACCATTACTAAAGAATAATTTTTGGAGGAAAAGGTAGAAATTTTCATCAAGTGATCTTATCATCATTTTAAGTTGGTCAAGTTTGTTTTTGATAAACGTAAAAGCAAGTTTTTGAAAGGGTGTGATGTCCCCTTATTGGTTTATCTTAACTTTACTTTGAAGCTCCTAAATCAATGTATCCGAATGGGCCTAGGACCAATAATTACAATGATAAACTTTAATCTTATTACAAGCAACCTTCAAGGCCACTATTGACTTGATTTAACTTATTTATATAATGATAATGAATGATAATATGCTGATAGGTATGAGCAAATATCTGCTATGAATTCTTATACATATAATCTACTATTATAATTGTTTTAAGGATCTTATTAAAAGCAACCTTAGGCCACTATTGACTTGATTTAACTTATTTATATAATGATAATGAATGATAATATGCTGATAGGTATGAGCAAATATCTGCTATGAATTCTTATACATATAATCTACAATTATAATTGTTTTAAGGATGCCAAATAGACACCACAGATTGGATGCAATTTCTGATTACTCAATCGGATTACATGCATATGCAGGTCAAGAAAAATGATGTCTATCTTATTCTCTGTATCTGATTTGAACCTTTAAAATTATGTGACTTATAAATAGGCTGTGTGTCTGAATTATTACAATTGATTTGCAGCCTTATTTAGAGGGTCGTATGCTCCCTTGGTGCAGCCTTGAACTTCTGTAGAAACTGAATTAATATTCCAAATAATCGATGCATTCTGATTTGAATATATCTCTTCTTTAATACCCACGTATGGCTAGGAGACATGATCTTTCAATGTATCTGCTTGGTAAGGGTCGTGCGTCTTGCTTAAAGGTTAACCGCTGTTCATTAACACTTGCTCTTCTAAATTATGTTTAAGGGAATCGATGCCATTTATTGGAAGTAATAAACATAATCAAATAGCCGCTCCTCTATAATTAATAGAGACCCCTTCATATTAACCAAGCCTGCAACCATGTAATGATATTTATTTAGCATTATTTTCTGAATAGAAGATCATCGACCTCTAAGTAGCATTTATTATTTTTATATTTTTGTTTTCATATTATTTCTTTGGGCGGTTTATCACAAAGGACCTGAGCTCTTTTACAACACATTAGCCATTAGGCGAGAGGAACGAGTTCCATGAGATATGAAACAACCAAAACCAGCAAGAACAGAAAGCAAGCAAAAGAACAGCAACAACACAACACTATGATAGACAAGTAGCAGAAAAGCACCAAATAATTGATATTAATTGGTCAAGCTTGTTTAGGAAGGTCTCATTATGCACTTTATATCATTAAAAAGTTCATTTTTGCATAATATTTATCTTTGCAATGATGAGATTTATTTAATACTTTTTAAAAGTAATTAATTATTAAAGTGCACAAAGATATTTTATTATGGATCAAGACATGCAAAAAAGTTTAGTAACTAAGGCTGTGATTGGAGAAAAAGGTGGAAGTTCTCATCAAGTGGTCTTATCATCATGTTAAGTTGGTCAAGTTTGTTTAGGAAAGTCTAATTATGCACTTGATATGATTAAAAGGGTTCATTTTAAGCAGTGATGAGATTTGTTTAATTCTTTTTTAAAAGTAATTAATTATTAAAGTGTGCAAACATATTTTATTATGGACCAACATATGTAAAAATTATAATTAGCAACTGAAGTTGTGATTGGAGAAAAAGGAGGAAATTTTTCATGCAATAATTTCCATGCAATGTTAAGTAGATTAGATTTTAGAGGTTGGAGGCTTTTCCAAGGGCTGCTAAGGTTAGAGGTTTTACCAAGGGCTGCTGAGGTTGGAAGTTTCCATCAAAATACGGACAGACGCTCCTCTTTGCTGATACAACTTTCTTTGTAAATATTCTTGCCAACATTAATTGAATACAACTTTTAACAAGATTGGAATCCGATGTTGTTCACAAATGAGTTTGGTAATCTTCTTTTTACAAAATTTGATTTTCAGCATGATGAATGGAAGTTTATCATATCCAATGAACCATTTTCAACTGCATGTTATGTATTCATTTTTCTTCACATTTTGTGATGTTAGGGTTTACATGGTGAGTCGCGAAACATGCTATCACCTGCATGTCTCCAGACCTGGTGAAAACTTCGTGTTTTGTGAGATTTTAGTTGTTCCCTTATGCAATTCATAAACCCATTTACATTGTCATTAGTGAGGAAGAGCTTCAAATTTGTCAAATTTTCATCTTTGCTAAGTTACCTAGGTGTTCCTATGCAAATCTAGTTCACCTAGAGTTTCTCCTTTTCTTTTTTTCTGTCCTTTTCCTTTTAATTTTTCTGTTTCTTTTGTGTTTTCTTGTAAACGTACACAAAAATACAAAAACCCCAACAAGGAAGCTGCCTCTCTTATAGAGACTGAAGGAAGTCACCCTGTGGTGATTTTCCCATATTCTATTACAGAATTCTTCACTGTCCAGTTGGCGAGTCACTTCTATTTTGCAAACGATTGAAGCAACAAATTAAAATATTATCACAACCAAATACAAGAAATTTTAATAATTTTATATACAGTACAGAATCCAGGACATTATTTAGCAAAATCTAAATTGGAGAAACAGATAATGACAACATCAAGCAGCTATTCATCCCAACAGATTTTTGACAAATCAGTGTAATAGATAATGTTGCATTGGGGGCTGTATCATACCATTGCTCATATCAAAAGCATATTCGAAGGGGTGGCAGATGATCTCTGTTGACTTAGACTACACCGTTCAGCCCACACTAGAGAGTTTTGATAAGACAGGATGTTCAAATAACAAACGAGTTAAATTTTCAAGGATGACAAAAACTGATTTAAAACGAGAACAAAATAATTATCAAAATCATCAAAGGAGAACGGTAAGGCATTGGGGAGTATCGTAATGAAATTTCACGAGAAATGCTTAAAATACAAAAAGGTATATAGACAACCATATGAAATAAAGAACGCTGCGACAGAACACAGAAAAATAGTCAAAAAATCAAAACAACAAGGTATATAGACAACCATATGAAATAAGGAAAGTCGCGACAGAACACAGAAAAAAAGTCAAAAAATCAAAAGCCATCATGTATGGTCTGGTTTTCATTCATTATTAGTCTGTAGATACGATATATTTATCAAAAGATGTAACTTTGGGTTTACATGGGGTAAGCTTTGAACTTCAACATTGACAGAATCATCAGAAACATCGAAAAGTAACTTTGGAGTTTGCATTAAAGCACAAGTTTCCATTTTATTAATATGGATAACAATCATCTACAAGAATGAAAGAACCAATTCCAATTTATATTCTAAGCACTCAAAATATAAGTGACAATACCATCAGCAGATACAGGAACGTGGTGTGATGATAGTGACCTTGGGAATTTCACATAGACTGCATTTTATTTTTCTTCCTAATGGGTATTCCCTGATCCAGAAAACATCTCTACCTATGAAGTTTTGTCGGGATAATTTCTACCAATTTCTTTTGAAAATACTCTCTGCTTTCCACCATTATTTGAAAATTTAACAAAACTTAAAATGGAATTGTAAAAGGGAGAAAAAGGGACCTACAAAATTGTGATACTCTGCAAGCCTTGCAATTGTAGTACTCTCCCCGCCCGGAATTATTAGTCCCGAAATCCCTTCCAGCTGCTCTGGCTTTCTTACCAAAACCCCCTTCACCCCAAGTTTCCCAAGAGCTGCCATCCAAATACTTGTCAATTCCATATTTTCAATAATAAAACTCTTATTATTATTTTCCAAAAATAAAGGAATTTTTTTGAGACCAAGAATCTTACAAGAAAAACTATACCTGCCAAGTGCTCATGGAAAGAGCCCTGCAGAGCGAGCACCCCAACAGACATTTTCTCCCTTCTTTGTCCCCTCACTACTCAAACGTGCATCTATTTAACAAATGACTGAAGTTAATAGTCAATGTGTAGGCTTTAGCCCATTCAAATCACGGCACTGATGATATGTGAAACTGACGAAGAGAGATGAGTGCCGTTGTTTTCTTGGGAAATACATTACCTATGTACATTAGGGACGTGGAATTTTCCCATGCATAAAGAAGTTGAGTGCCACCAAACTACCCACTCGCCCCTTGGCGTACTGAGGATGCGTGTCCACAACATTTTGGCGGTGGTGGGATTATTTAAATGCTTTTGATATATATTATATGGGCGGCGTTGTGTTATTCCACTTGAAGAGATACCAACATTGGGTTCCCCCAATCTCCATGATACACATGATATGTCGTTATTTTTCGTTGAGTAAATATTAGCCATAGATTCTGTTAAAAAATAAATAAATAAACTAGCACTTCCATTTAAAAGAGGTTATGGATTATGTCCATAGAAAATTATATGTATGTTAATATGTTACAGAGTATGTGTGTGCATGCAAATTCTAGTTGTATGTGACTAGATTAAACAATTAATAATAAATGTTAAATAATAGAATGAAATAAACTTAGACAAATCTAGATTTTTTCTTTAAAGAAAGTAAGTATTATTGTTTATGAAATATTTGCATATAGATTTAAAACATAAAGCAATGTAAATGAAGAAAGAAAGTTGTCATCTCCCAATGGAAATAGAATGTTCCCATCCATTATCAAATTAATATTTATCTAACTTTTATGTGATAAGTGAGATTTTGGAGGCTTTTACCTAATATTTTGGAGGCTTTTACCATTAAATGATAGTCGGTTTACCATTAAACGGCCGCTGAAACTTGTTTTTCAATGACTCACAGTGGTTTACAAGTGTGAGACTTGTTTCAAGCTCAAATCTCACACTATATGTAGCCTACCGGCTAAATATAATATATATTATTTAATGGTAAAATATGTATATCTTTTTTATTAGTTTGTATATTTAGTTTTTTATTAATTTTAGGTATTTTTTGATTAAGTTAGTCTTTATGTAATGATTAGTATACAAGCGATGTATATTGCTCTTTGCTTTCAACCTGATGATGGATCACGGAGTGTGACCCGAAATGTCATGCAAAAAATTTGTATGCAATCAAATCCAGAAATCTTTGAGCAATATACAATATGAATTGTGGAAATTTGATACCATTAATACAAGTGATGTGTTTTGGTATTAAGATTTGGCATATTTCTTAAATCTAATTTGATTCTCTCTTAACATGTCTTAAAGAATTAATTTTGGTCTGTACTTTATGCATCCTCCTACCTAGTTCAATTATGTGGGATTGAATCAATCTCGCCATTTTTCAATTCAAAATTCAAACTAGACCCATATTGTCCTCATCCAACTAGTCATTGCATGTCAACTGGAAGCACAAAATATTTCAAATTGTTTTCTAGGGTGGTGTATAAAAAAGACAAATCTTAGATCCAATGGCACATTCAGTCAAAATTTATGATACATGTATTGGTTGTACCCAGTGTGTATGAGCGTGTCCCACAGATGTATTAGAAATGATACCTTGGGAAGGATGTAAAGCTAAGCAAATTGCTTCTGCTCCAAGAACAGAAGACTGTGTAGGTTGTAAGAGGTGTGAATCGGCTTGTCCAATGGATTTCTTATTAATTCATGTTGACATCATTAGAAGATCTCACTTACTATTTGTATCATCATTCAAGGAGCACATCTGACCATTCATTACCGCATCAACATCTACATATTTACCAACAAATAGGCATATTGCATGGTTGCTTGTTGTCTTTGATTATTGTTCATTAGTCATTAAATCAATTCACCTAGTTGTTTGACTAAGGAGAACATAACCCTTGCTTAGCAATCTCCCCAAAGGAGTTTGTAAACACTATTAGTTCATTGTTGCATTATTAATTATCAAAAGGCAAGGCAAAGTAGTTTTTTAGGTCACAAATCTTGTCGAGTCAATTTCATCCATAGAAGGTTAGTTTTGTGCATTGAGATCAATTCTACACTACACAACTGACCCAACTGAATTCTACATTATGATTTCACCCCCAATCAAAGAATAATCTAGTTTGTTGTTTCTTACAATGGAGTAAAAGTACAAAGTTGTGTCACACTTTCGACCAACTTATCAACACCAGTGAATTTAAGTATTTCTAACTATAAATCAATCTTGATCAAACATATGATCTATTTTGATTTATTTTATGTTAGATATGTCCACAACTTTTCCAACTAAAATTGTTGATTAAATGCATGTGTAGTACCACTTTGAAGCCAATTTACCAAAAAAATAAAATTATTTGAAAATCTTGATATTTCAACAACTCCTACTCATGTAAATAATATATTTTTAAAAATATAAAAAATACCCTTTTGTAGATCCATAAGTGTAGTTTTAAAATCATATATTTTTAAATAGTTTTATTTTTTTTATTTTTTTACGAAAATTAGGTTATCAACACCAAAATATTAGGTTGATTATCATGTCAAAAAAAATACTAAAACTTATTAAAAAAATTGAAAAAAATATGATGCATTAATTAAAAGATTTTATTTCAAGATTTTTTTCTATTTTAGATAAATAGTTAATATGAAAGTTGACATCAAATAGAAACAAATATGTTTTAATACACATGCATTTCAATATTTGATGTAGAGCAGGGAGGCAATTGTCTAACAATAACAATTCAGGCCCTTTAAAACAACTTTCCAATCTTTAAAACCCTAACTCTCCAACCAGTGAAATTTGTGCATAACTCACAAAATACTCACCAAACCCACAAAATAAATATCATTTCAAGAACCCATTTGGGTACACTTTAACATATCTCAAAACCTCATATACTTACTTTGGAACAACACCTCTTAAACTAGGCTTGTACGTTGAATAAGGCTCCAATTAGCCCTAATTTACAAAGCAACTCTACTTCAAAGTTACTGCCAACCCAAAATTCCTTTGGATAGTCTTTTACTAGGTTCCAAAACATCATATTCCACCACTTTTTGTTAGAGAAACGCCCTCCAAAATATCAACCTATAAAACCCTCATTTAAGCCATTCCAAAGAGGATTTATTGAAAACCTACATTCCAAACTTCTCCATACCTTGCCAATGCATCTAACATGCTCCAATAAGCCTACACAAGCTTAATCAACCATCAAAAAAAATTTCCCCCGAGTTTTTCAATCATTTCCCACCTTTAACCACCAATTTTCACTAAAACTCAATGAATTTACCAACTAGGGCATCATACAAAACCTTCTTAAAAGGCCTCCCTACTCACATAAACTCCATGGAAGCCTAAATATACCCTAGACAACCCATTCCACCAAGATATAGAAAAATCCAATGGTGGAATGGGTGTCAATTCATTTTTGTTTGCTTACAAACCCCTACAACTGTCTATACATACCCATTCTCATAATATTTCTCACCAAGACTTGGAAACTTAATAAAAATCAATGAAATCAAAGCCTAAATGATGTTAATAATTTTCTTCACACAATAGAACACCCTTCAAGCAATAATCTCCCTATACGTCCAAGCACAAAAGCCTGCAACAACAATGTTTCAATGAAATATATAGAAAATTAAAAATAAACAGGAGATTCTTATTGATTTTTCTTCCCTACAAACTCCAACCTTGTGCCTCGGATTATGTGAGGCTTTTTAAACACTAACACACCAAAAAAAAACCGATTCAACTGCCTCAAATGACCATTCAAACCTCCTGACCGTTGGACTCCACTAAATTGCATTTTTATGCACTTTTACATAACAACATTTAACAATATTTGCAAATATGACCATATAGACTCAAATGACTCCAACTACATAGTAAATGGTCTATTGTGACCTTATTTGAATGACATTAAACTAAAACACCTTAAAACCTAACACATGACCTCATTTACATGAATTTATTTTGGTGCCCCTGCACCATAGACCCAACCTAAAAGAAGACATCAAGTCCCTTGAGGACTATATAACACCAAGAACATGTTGCCTCTAATCCTTGAAGGCTCTCCATCCTACATCTTCATCTGGTGACCCTTTCCAATGGGTCAAAAATTGGAAACTTGCACTATCCCTGTCCTTTAACCGGTTCCACCCTTGGTTATGTTGTCCTCCATTTGATTAAGGTTGTCTTCCTATCTTTTCACTTGAAACTAAAGTCAAGTTTGTCTTCATATCTGCAACAATACCTTTACTACCTACAAACAATCTTTGTCCAGCTTTGTCCAGCTTTGTCCTTGACTATCCACTCTTTCCCTCTCATTGCATACTCAAACTCTTAACTTTGACCTTGCCTTTCACCATATTGTATTCCATCTTTTTCTCTTGTCTCTACCATCAGATTCTTTGCCCCAACAACCTCTATCTTATTAGATTTCCAGACCACTATCCTGACAGTATTAGACTATCCTCTAACCTCTCTTGATACCAAAGGACAAATCACTGCCCCAACCACAATTTCATCATGCCTTTTAAACTCATTTTTAGTCTTCTCAAGGAATTCATCCTTGACCTTCTATGTTTCTACCTTTGACAGCAAACTTTCATCTCCTTTACTCTCCAATACTGAGTCTTCCTTCACTTTTACTGTCCTCATATCTTCTAGCCTTGAAGTGGCCGCAAATCCCATTTTCACTTCTTGTTTATCTTCCACAAGCTTCACAATCTCCTTCTTTCCAAACATGATGACCTTTGTTTCCTTACCCTTTGCTTTATCATCCTCCTGCAGTGGTGTTAGTGTGAAAGTAATGCTACCCTTCTCAACCTGATATGTATTATGCATACCATCATAAAGTGCATGCCTATCAAAGCTCCATAGCCTTCCAAGTAGCAAATGACAACAACTCATTGGCAAAACATCACAACGAACCTTATCTCTATATCCACCAATTTGAATCTCAACTAGAACTTGTTCATTAACTAAAATGGATTGATCATCACTCACCCAAGATGCCTTATATGGTGTTTCATGAGGTATTCTTTCTAGCTTCAACTTATCAACCATTTCACTTGACACCATGTTATCTTTAGAACCAAAATCTATCACTACCTTACATACCTTACCTTTGCATTTGCAGGTGGTCCTGAACAATTGTCTTCTTTGAGCCATCTCCTTCTCCTTGGAAGCTTGGATTAATTTCCTTCTCACCGTCAATGACTCTCCTACTTCTGGAGCAGCAATGTGACTAGGAGAATTTACACTTTCACATTCATCTTCTTGAACTAATTGCACTCTTTTATCACTTCTCCTTTCACCACCACTTGAAGTAGAACCTTGCTTTTCAGGGCACTTGTATGCTGGATGACCAAACTCACTACAATGATAGCATCTACCTAAAAATGTGTTTGAATTTCTGCCACCACCAAATCTTCCTCTAGAGCCTCTGAATCCACCTCTATGATCAACAATTTGTTCTTGTCCTTTGTGTGCATCCTCTTGGCTTTCACTTGATGGTCTTGAAGTAGAATATGTACCTCTTCCTCTAGAAGTGTTGCCTCTACCTCTACTTGTCTTTTCTTGCCTTATTTTCACCTTTTCTTCAACTCTTACAGTCATCTAATAACATTCTTCAACTCTTAGATTTTCCAAGGTTAGTTCATCTTGAATGTTAAATCTCAATCCACCCAAATACCTAGCAATCTTTTCATTCTCATCCTCATTATGACCAGACCTAATACTTAACTTGTAAAATTCTTCAGTATATGCCCTAACATCCATTTATTTTTGCTTTAAACCTTGAAGTTTTCTAAACATTTGAATGGCATAATCAGGAGGCAAAAACTTACCTTTCATTTTGGATACCATGTTGTCCCAATACACAATATTTGACTTACCTCTTTTTCTTCTTTTAGATTGCTCATAATCCCACCACAAAACTGCATGGACCTTCAGCTTTGTCTTTGCAATCTTCACCCTTTGCTCTTCGGGAACATCTTTGCATTCAAAGTAATTGTCCAAAACTACAATCCAATCCAATAATTATTTCTCATTCAGATTACCACCATATTTAGTCACATCAATCTTTACCTTATGTTTATCCCCTTTAACATCCCTCAGTAGTTTTGCCATCCTTTGGTCTTCAGGATCCAATTCTTCTTCCTCTTCTTCATCAGAATCACTCAAATCACCCATGTCCACATCTCTTCTCTGCCTTGTTTCTAGAGCAACAATTCTTTCTTTCAACTCCCTTATCTCTTTAGCATGCTTTTCCTTCAATTCAATCATTTCTTTAGCCATAGTTTTTCCTTTTGGAGGCAGTTTGCCTTTCAACCTTCACTCTTTCACTACAACTTTTCAACTTCCAGAGATCTAATCCCTAAGCTCTAATACCAATGATGTAGAGCAAGGAGGAAATTATCTAACAATCACAATTTAGACCCTTTAAAACAACTTTCTAATCTTTAAAACCCTAACTCTTCCCTATTCCTCAATTCTTTCCTTTTTCCCTTATAGCCATCCAACCAGTGAAATTTGTGCATAACTCACAAAATACTCACCAAAATCACAAAATAAATATCATTTTAGGAACCCATTTGAGTACACTTTAACATATCTCAAAACCTCATACACTTACTTTGGGACAACACCTCTTAAACTAGGCTTGTACACTAAACAAGGCTCCAATTAGCCCTAATTTACAAAGCAACTCTACACTTCAAAGTTACTGCCAACCCAAAATTCCTTTGGAAATTCCTTTACTAGGTTCCAAAACATCAAATTCCACCACTCTTTGTCAGAGAAACGCCCTCCAAAACATCAACCTATTAAACCCTCATTTAAGCCATTCCAAAGAGGATTTATTGAAAACCTACATTCCCAACTTCTCCATACCTTGCCAATGCATCTAACATGCTCCAATAAGCCTTCACAAGCTTAATCAACCATCAAAAATTGTTTCCCTCAAGTTTTTCAATCATTTCCCACCTTTAACCAGCAATTTTCACCAAAACTCAATGAATTTGCCAACTAGGGCATCTTACAAAACCTTCTTAAAAGGCCTCCCTGCTCACATAAACTCCATGGATGCCTAAATCTACCCTAGACAACCCATTCCACCAAGCTACAAAAAAATCCAATGGTGGAATGGGTGTCAATTCATTTTTGTTTGCTTACAAACCCCTACAATTGTCTGTACAGACACTTTCTCAGAATATTTCTCACCAAGACTTGGAAACTTAATAAAAATCAATGAAAGAAAAGCCTAAATGATGTTAATAACTTTCTTCACATAATAAAACACCCTTCAAGCAATAATCTCCCTGTATGACCAAGCACAAAATCCTGCAACAAAAATGTTTCTATGAAATATATAGAAAATTTAAAATAAATAGGAGATTCTTATTGATTTTTCTTCCCAAAAAACTCCAACCTTGTGCCTCAGATTATGTGAGGCTTTTTAAACACTAAAACACCAAAAACAAACTGATTCAACTGCCTCAACAACCATTCAAACTTCCTGACTGTTGGACTCCACTAAATTGCATTTTTACGCACTTTTACATAACAACATTTAACAATATTTGCAAATATGACCATATAGACTCAAATGACTCCAACTACATAGTAAATGGTCTATTATGACCTTATTTGAATGCCATTAAACTAAAACACCTTAAAACCTAACACATGACCTCATTTACATGAATTTATTTTGGTGCCCCTGCACCAATATTTATTTAAAAAAATTATTTATCAAAATTGGAAGAAAAAAATCATGCACTAAAGTTTCAAGTTATAAATACACAAAAAAAAATTGAAGGAAAAAATAAATTTACTATATAAAGACCAACATCTCATGTAGCATCATTTTTAACATTTTATCAACAACTAAATTATAGTGTCAATTTATTAAAAAAACTATATTCAAATAAATTTTTAATTAAAAAAAATATAAACATGAAATATATTAAAAAATACACATTTTATTAGTTTACATAATTTCAAAATTTAAACCATATATGCCACTTTTTAGTGATTCAAGTTTAAAAGTTGGATCAATTTTGGTTGTTTCCTTTATAAAAGTGTGACACAACTTTGTACTTTTACCCAGTGTCACTGTTACTTGATTTTTAGCTTTTAGTTGAAATCAGGCAACTTAGTGTTTTTTTTTTTTTTAAACATTTAAAAGATAAACCATAAGTTTGCTAGGTCAAGTCAATATGCCTGATAAAGATTGTCAAATAAAACAGATTACATTTTTTATTCCAATGTTGCAATTACAACAAATTGAGAAAAGAGAACCATAAGTGTACAAATGTAATCTTTATAGATAATCATGAAGTGTACATGTCCATCACAAGCCAAGGGACTAACTATACTTACTCAATAGAAATATGAAACAATTTATACGTGAATAAGTAAAAAACAAAGTGCATATAAGAATGGAGACCAGTCATTACCTGAGAATGACTGGTTAGGTTTCCCTCTTGCCTTGTTGTTGTTGCCCCAAGCTGCTTGTGTCCTTCCCAGCTATGTAGTGTTCCTAGCTCCTACATCTGGACAAACAATGATATTAGAGTGAGGCTCTAAGCAATGAAAGATCTCAATCCTTACATACACACCTACCTATGCATGTATAAACTGATCCATAAGTGCATCAAATAAGCATGAAAACCTTGGATCTCCTGGAAAATAACGAAGTCATCAAACACATCCAAAATATGCATCTATTTTTCTAACTTGTTTGCTTCATGTGCAGATTTAGGACAAGTCTGGTTACTATTCTGATTTAGTTATTACAGCATGTGGGGTAAATGTGGCTCCCACGAGGGTAGAGCTCGACATGCTTTGAAAGAAATAGGAAATTGAGCAACTTGATCAAAGATATATATGTTATTAATGCATTAAATCAATATGGAATCACACCAATTGATCAACTTTCATTATCATATTCAAAAGATGCATCAAATTCAATTATGCATCTCTTAAATAATGAGAGAGTAATCCAAAGTATTGTCAGGTCCCTCTCACCTTGACCCTATTGGACAACCACACATCACATAGGACAGTGAGCTTTTAGGTCACCGACATAGGGGACATGTGTCTGCCCACTAGGATCAAAGTGGGGAGACAGTTATGTGTTACACATGATCAAAAAGGAAAACAAATGTTGTGGAGATCAAGTAACAAATTCATGTAAGGTAGCAAGCATTGTTATGGAAACCATGAAGGTTGGGACAGTCCAAAAGGAAGGATGAATGATACATCTCATAGTAGAACAACCACAAGGAAGTATTCTATGGGGCAGCAAGGGAGGCTTTTTGGTTTCAGGAAGAGTTATCAAGCATTGACCAAGTAAAATTAGTAAGCCATGAGAAAACAAGGGGCATGTCATCATACCCAAGTGAAGCAGCCATTTGCATCAGAATACAGCCATTGGTGCAACCACATGTCAAGAAATGGAGAAGTTGAAGTGCATAGGAAAGCAACATGCAAAGCGTATGACCTATGTAACTTGTTCAAGTGATGGTCAAACATAAAAGCTACAAGGGTATTGAGACCAAAGAGACAATCTGAATACAGTATGTAGATGCATTTAAGGACATGAGAACATCAATTGATATGACAGCCATAAGGCTGGGGCAGTCTTGCATGAGTTGCTCGATCACTTGTTTCAAGAGGGAAGGGGCTAGGTAACACAACATTTATGACAGCCCAATAGCCAAGAACAACAATGCATTTGGAAGGACCAAGTATGCATCAACAGTTATGACGATTATAGTGCACAAGTGAGAAAAGCAGTCATGAGGCTTATTGAGCTAAAAATTTCAAGCCAAAAAGAATGTAATCATCATGCATGAACAATAGCAATTAAACCATATACTACAAAACCCATGGATTTTATTGATATACAGTTTGGGTGTGAAGGTTTTGTTACTACAAAGTTTTGGTGTTGAAATGACAAAGAAACTCTTGGACTAGTGTAAATTTTGCCTCATTTCATGGTGAGTGAGGTATTGAACATACAAGGCTATATAAATGCATGTTGATAGTCAGAAATCATTGAAGGACAGCCATAGGTGTTCCTAGAATCCAAGCAGTAGATGACCTTGTAGATGGTGACAAGATATAGGCAGCCATTTGAGCAAGATGGCATTGTCTCCTCATGTAGGAGTAGAAGCTGCCAAATTCCTTCAAGAATTGATACAGGAATCAAAAGATGAACCCATCAAATTGGCAACCAAATTTTTCGTGATGTGCCACCACATAAAACTAAGTGTGTGCCACCACATAAAACTGAGTGTGTGCCACCACATAAAATTGAGTGTAAAAGAGCACTCCTTACCTTATCAAGTAATATCAAGGGCTATGGAGATGGTTCTTGCTCAACATGGCCTTGATCGAAATGCTCTAAGATCATCAAGTCTTACAATTGCCAATGGCTCCCTTTTTGCAGATGTGAATTCACAATCTACAAAGCCTAGGAATGAAAGCAGAATGTCTTCGGATACTAGCAGTACTGAAGTACAAAAGGCAAAAGGAAAATACATTCAAGAAACATCAACTCTAGTTGACACAAATAATGTGCCCATAACCTATTGGAAAATATAGGGAAGGAATGGCTAATGGGTATCATGTAGAGAGCAATGTTGTGAGGGGGATTTGAGGGAGATCTTTGTAATCTCTAAAAGCTGATGAGAGTCTATTAAACATAAATGATCTAGTCATATATCGACAAGAAAGCATAATTGCAAATGGCAACTCTACATATCTCAATCTCATGTGTGAAATGGCACAATCATGAAGATGAATCATGAAGGATTCAAAACAAAATCATTATTGACTGTTTAGCAACTTTGAAAAGCATGATAACCCATGAGGTTGGAGACAATCATAGGAATGGTGCATAGGTGAGAAAGGAGGCCAAGAATGCAGCCCCATTTGGATAAGCATCATGATATAGCTATAAGGACAAAAGAAGCACAATAAGGATGATCCAATGCACAGCTATAGTAACCAATGCATGCAACATTGATCTTCATGGATATAAACAATGATGCATTGACTGTTTTGTAACGCTAAGCTTCCTTGCATGGTAATGATATTATGTTATATCAATGAACAATGATCATGTAGACAAACCTATGGAGTGTTTGATGATAGTAGATTTCTCAATGCCTATGTATTACAAATGTTGACTGTGGAATGCATGATTATCTCATTTAAAGAGGGGAAATGCAAGCAAACAAAGGAAGTGAACAATCTAGTGGAACAGAACATATGAATGGGAGCCATCAAGTTCCAATAGAAGATATTCCCTTGGATTTTCAAGAACTACTACATCAAGATGTAGACTTAGATGACTACTATCCTTTATATGATGGATATACATATTGCAATGAGTGTTTTGAAGTTAGAATGCTGCAAATTATGAAACACAAGTGTCAAGTTGTCTGACATATGTTTTGCATTGAGAGGCATCCATGTTGCAGAAGGTGGTCCATATATGATTGACATTATTGCAGAATCTGACCACTTGCAGTGGACATATTACAAAGGCAAAGCTCTTTGATCAGGAAAATGAAGTGCATTTACAAAATCAATTTAGATGCTCACTGACAAGACAAATTTTTGCTACAAATTGGAGTTTTCAATAATGCTCACACTGTACAATGGCAGTGAATCATTTTTTAACAAAATCTGAAGTTTGCTTTCAAATTAAATAGACCCATTTGGGTTCAAGATATAGAAGCCAATGCACAAAAACAACAATGGTGAAAAAGAAGCAGAAATGACAAATGGAACTCACTTCATACAGGTCATAGACCCCTTTTTTTATAAATTATGGAAAACCTGCCTAGGGTTTCAAAATGTGAAACAACATTGCTACATATTACAGAAAATAGGTATTTACAAAACCCATTTGCATTTCTACAAGAAAATTTGAGTTTCTTCAAGAAATCAAGAAACCCACTTGGGTTCTTTTGAAAACAGTTGCAGATTCAGAAATATATATGCTACAGAAAACCCACTTAGGGGTTTTGCAATTATATTGCAAAATGGAACAGTAAATTGTGAAATGTAGAGAAAACCCAGCTTTCAAAAATGGAGATCGAGCTCACAAGCAATCTTCTTCTTCTACATATCAAAAACCCATTTGGGTTGTTAAAAACATTTTGCAGATACAAAGGAAAATCAAAGAACATTATGGTTTTTTTTTAAAGAAACAAAGCTACATCAAAAAACACACTATTTACTGTCCATGGCCATGGCCAGGAAGCTTCTTTTTTCTTCATGAAAGCAATAGAGACAACAAAGAGAGTGGGGTTTCTACATTTGAATCCAAATGCAAGAAGGAAATAAACATTTAATGTTATATTTTCAAGATGGAGGGCTCTAAATAGCTTTCTTTTTGCTCAAAATTAGAATGGAACTTGGTCGATTTAACTCACCTGGAGCTTATGCTCACATTTTTTTTGCAAAATTTCAAGCTTTTGCTTCTTACAAAGCTTCATTGAGTTCTCATGGCGGTTGTGACAAGGTAAAACAACAATAGAGAGAGAAAAATGAAACAATATGGGTCAAAAATGTGTCCATGGCCGCAACCTGTAAGTTCAAAAATGACCTCCAAATGGTGAAAAATGCAGATTTTGAGCTACAGAAAAGCATTTTACCTCTTTTTATGTGTTTATCATCAGTGAAATCTCAACAAAACCGTGTTGAATCTCCATTTTTTTCCTATTTTTGCTCAAACCCCACGGCAGTAGAGTCATGTTCCAGTTATTTTTCAACGACAAAATGATGGGCTTGCCTTATTGTTTGGTTGTTTTGATGATTAGGGTTTGACCCTACTTGAGTTCGATGGGATTTTCTTCCCATTTTTTAAAAAGATTGAAGCATGTGTTAAATGCAATAGGGGCCGAAAACTCTTGTTCATTTCCTTAGGCATTCCATGCCTTAAGTTTTTTTTCCCCTTGTTTCAAACTTTGCTAAGTTCAAAGCAAAAACAACACGTGGAGTATGCCATGTAGCTTATGTGATATGCCTTTGTTTTTTTCCCAACAATCATGTGACTTGAAAAATGATTTCCAAGAAATTTGGAGGTCGGCCATATTGGCCAAGTATTTTGGAACTTTATGATGCCTTCACAAACCAGTGAGTATTGCCCATGTGTGGACTAAAATGCAGAATGAGGTAAGTTGAGATGGTCAAGTGCCTTGGATGCTTTTGAAAGCATTTGGATATGACATTATATGTTGCATTTTATTTCAATGTATAAGATATCATTTAAGTGATTTGAAAATCACTTTTATTATGTCTTTTTAATGCAAATGTAATGTAATTCAAAAAAGATGGCAGGCCCCTTATTTTGTGCTTTGAATGTAAAATGACTTGATTAAGTGATGTTTTATGAATCACTTAATCAAGGTTATTATCTTTTAATGCTTTTGGAGTCTTGTGTTTTCAAAACACACATATTGCATGAGGAGACTGTGGGTCAAGACTTGTGTGAAGACCAATGATGACTTGCAGGCAAGAGGAGTGTGTGAGAGGCTGTTTTGACTAATTTTAGAGAAAAAGGGGTTATTTAGAGGAATTTTTGTCACATTTTTAGTGTGACTATTGACTTGGCTTAACTTTTCTTCATGTGGAGGACAGTTTGGAGGGTTTCTAGAAGGTTCTTTTTGGCCTTTTTTGTTGCATCCGACCAGAACCTTCTAGAAGGACTTGTGTGAGGGATTTTGGTGGGTTTTTTGCTTAAGTATGTTCATTTTGAACATTTTGGGGGAGCTCTTTATTTCTAGTAGTAGGATAGCTTTGTTTTGGAGCTATTTTTCATGGAGCAGTGTTGTAACTCAGATGGGCCTATTATACAATAAGCACTTTGAATTAATAAAGTGGAGCATTTTTACCTTGTCATTTCATGTTTCTCATGTATGTTGTTAATGATTGATTAGTTTGTCTTGTGAAAATCTATCTTTTCCTTGCAAGCTTGTCTCATGTTTATACATCTATTTAGCAGAAGATGTATTTTTATAGGTTGTAAGTTGTGTTGTTTTAGTAGTGTTGTTAATTGTGAAACCTTGTTTTCCTTTTAAAAGCATTGTTTACATACCTTATGAATTATTTATGTAAATTGCATTGGAAAGTGAGTTGTGTGAGTCAAGATTTGTGGTATTAATTTAAATGTGATAGGCTGTTAACAGGTCTAGGTTGTTTTGGTGCATCACCTTAGGTTTTTTTTAGAATTAGGTTTATTTTCATGCAAATTCTTACCCTTTACCTCAGAGATTAATAGTTAGGTGACATCAAAATGGGAAGTCGGCCCATAATCTGGAGATCTGCTTTCGAATAGGACACCCACAACCTGAAAGCAGTCCCATGTTACATCCAAACCTGCTAAGTTCGTTCATAGCTTGGCATTAGGGTGTAGATTTGGATCCCTAATAGTCACAAAACCAAATCTAATATCAAAAACATCATTTTGCATCATATATAGAGTAACAATTTGTAGTCCAATGTCATCAAGTCATACATATAGTTACGTAACCTTAACCCATCTTTGTCATTTCAAAAAGTGTGCTTGTTTATTTACAGTTCATTATATTAACTCATAGAATCTTGTATTTGTTTATTATCATTTAATTAACCTACATGAGATATTTTGAAGAGGTTGTTTATTTTCCTTTTCATTTTTTTAACCTAATTGATCCAAAACCCTCTTAGATATTTGGCTCTAGAATTTATTTCTAATTTCCGTTTTATTACAAAACGAAGAATTTTTTTAGATTTGTACCAATCCCCTTTCTATTGTGATGTGTTTTGTTTTCCCTTAGGGTATGTGTATTGCATTTATGTTAAATTCTCACCAATATAATCCTATCCCTTTGAGAAGAAGTGCTCATCTCAATCCCAATGTCGTTTTATTCAATTGATTAGGATATTCCAATTGGTTCTATATATAATGTTCATCATGAGGGTAATGGTTTTGATGTTGAGGTACATGTTACCAAGAAAGAGCTTTTGATCATGACAAATAATTTTTCAAGAGCTTAATAATGCTACATCTCCTACTCTATTAGCTAATTCTAAAAACTATTTACTCCTTGGTGCACCATTTGATTTAGATATTCTTTGAAGCATTGGAGTTAAGCTTACTCATATTTCTTACATAGTACGTAGTCCCCTCCTCCTAAATCTTCACCTACTATTGTTACTCCTACTTGAAGTTTTGTGTACACCTTTTATTATGGCTTCCACATCTCATGCTCCTACTAGTGTTTGATCTCCCTCTTCTTGTATCATCCCTTTTATTTATCCTATTATTGTTCTACCCATTTCCTACCCCACTAATGTTATTCCCACTTCCCATCCTACTAGTGTCACACATTTATCCTTGTCTTATAGTGTTGCTTCCCCTTCTTACTTTGTTTATCTATCTATTATATCCCATCCTCTTTATCTATGGTTTCTCATTCTCTTGTCACCACCACTATCCCCACTGATGGGTCTAGTTATTAGTATCTTTTTGTTGCTTTTCATATACTTTTTAAGACACTTTACCTGTGTTTTTAAAGTATCTCACATACAATAATTCCATAATATGTTATCCTATCATACATACCTTGCAACCTTGAACCCATTTTGTGGAAATGAATATGGTGAAATATTTGTAGCATTGCATGGTTTAAATATGAATATATATATGTATATGGATGAAATGTTTTGATTTAATTATAGTGGTTAGTTGCATATGTATGTGTGTGGATTAATCTCTTTGAAAACTTAGCATGTAACCAGAAAGGAGTATTTGTAGAAAGCATCAAAGAAACAAAACAAGGGAATTAATGAAGTTTAAGCTGATCAAGTACAAGAAGCTGTGGAGCTGAGCGTGGTCATTATGGAAGGAATAAATGTTGAAGATATCTATTCTCGAATGTTGGATGTTTGCCTACGTGTGTCACATGAAAGCTATCCTTATTTGAATAGGTCTCTTTTTCAGTTAGATGAATAAGTCAATCATCATTTCACATCCTCGTATCTAGGAGTGAGATTTATGATTGTAGTTAGTTAGTTAGTTAGTTAGTTAGTTAGTTGGAAGTTCGAATAAGACTCTCCCCATTTTGTGTAAAGCCAGGGGATGAGTTCATAGTTTAGTTAGTTGATTAATACAATCTTTTATCAGTTAATAGTTTTCTAGTTTTTCAATTATTCAAAGACATGTTGTTACAATGATATTATGGAAAAAAATCTACAAGAAGGATTTTGTCTGAATATTTGGTGTTATGCGATGAATGAATTGTATGATGCATGGATGCTAGAGAATCTGAATTAGATTTGGTTTTTAGTTAAGTGAGGCAATATTTTGAGTTGGTCACTCAGGTATTTCTCATCACTTCATTTATCTAATAGTTATTTATGTACTTTTATTAACTCTGTTTTCTTTATCTTACACGTACATTGCAAGTAAATGGTTTATGGTTAGTTAAGTCATGAATGTTCATGAACAAAGTTAGATCA
Organism: Sequoia sempervirens; assembly: GCA_007258455.2. NCBI lineage: Eukaryota > Viridiplantae > Streptophyta > Pinopsida > Cupressales > Cupressaceae > Sequoia > Sequoia sempervirens. The sequence goes on along the minus strand of VDFB02000013.1, from coordinate 294,316,590 downwards.
TAGTTCTTCGAAGATTAGGATTGGTTATTTCAATGTCTTAAATAGTTTCAAATTGATTTTGCATTCGCAGATTTTTAGCAATTATCTATAGCTTATGTTGCAGGTACTCGTAGCCACTAGGTTTTGTAACTATTTTCATTGTTTTTGCGATTCTGTTAAATTCCAGCAAGGTAGAATAGGATGAATAAGTTTATGTAGAGTAATTTAGGTTAGCACAAGCCTATGGAGACACATATAGTGGAGTACCATCATAATCTTATGCACCTTGATTGATAATTTAGTGTAGGCTTGCAATGTTAAGAGGACTGTTCAGCTTGGCACACCCCTGAATTGTGTAAAATTTACCAAGTCCATAACACATTAGTTTTCCTCTACACCCACCTCCACCCTTCATGCATTATTGCTAAAAGTAGATAGGGTTGAGTGTAAAATTGATTATATTCCCATGGAAAGAATGAAATTGAAATTACTTAGCCACATTTTTCTCCTCTTATAATTGTTGTATAGTCATGTATGATACCAAATAACTTTGTGATTACTTTCTTTGAGTTGTATTATGGAAAATACTATCCCACCACACATTTATAACCATTCCAAGATTCATGTTTGAATTTTACATGTGATGATAAGTTGTCAAGGCTAAGTTATTTCCATGGACTTTGATGGATTGTGTTATTCAACACAATCTTTACCTCCTATGTCTATTCATTTGTATGGTTAGTTAGCCACACATTTTCTTAGTCACTTCCACATGATTCTGGGTTTGAAGGCCACAATTTCAAATTTATTTGAGTGTGCATAATGATCAAATCAGATTATTATTGATTGTATAACTATATTTTAATTATTATGTGCTAAAATGAGACATTGACTCATTAGTGACAAGTTAGATATTGTTTTTGTTGATGGGTTGTGGTCAACTATTAAAGAAACCTATGTGAAGACTATGGAAATTAATTATTAGATTCTAAAATTTTAAATTATCGTTCTTTTCACACTTCTTCATACTCTTCTCCTTCAAATTTTAGTTTGATTTGTGCTAACATGCTTACTCTTAATCATATTCTACATGTGACTGATGAACGTAGTATAGGCTAACTACACTTGATCCATGAGGATTTGAAGTATAATTAATCCACTAAACATCCGTCCAATAAGATCATTTAATGTAAACTAAGCTAAGAAACCATTAAAACTAACATATTAAAATACAAAAGCTTCATAAACATCTATTCTAATCGATTGAAACTTATCCTATGTGGCAATGGTGTCACATTGATGTGGAATGGAAACCCTTTCTCAATCCCTTGGATAATGATCTTGTTTCGATCGATTCTATTGAAGAGAATCGACAAAACTGATGAAAGATGTATTGTAAAACATGATGAAAGCTATTTTAACATGATAAATGCTTATGATGATCGATGTGAGTGTATGCAATCTATTCTAAGTGTATGCAAGATTTGAAAGATTAAAACCCTAGTTTCAAAATATGTTAAATGGATGCACCTAAGTTACCATGGAAGCCATTAATGGATGCTCTAAGCTAACAATGCAAGTAAAATAACCTAAAATTCCTTTTAAAAACATGAAATATGAGTGCAAGATGAGAGTGATTTTAACAACATAAGTTTACTATTAAAATATGGATCCCTATTCAATAGATGCAAGCTCTATTTATAGAATAGGAAAAATGAAACCAATGGCCAAGATCAAAATGATCAATCAACGGTCAGAATGGAAGGAAGATAGAGGCATGGATCATGGATTCCCATCAAGGGTTAAGAATGCAAGTTGATATTTAATCAAGGGATTACATTCATCCAAACAAACACACTTTCAAAACTTGTACAAGAAGTCTTGTTGAAAGTTTGTTGCAAAAAAAGAATATTCTCTTTTCCAAATGAGTGAAGAAAGAGAATATTCTCATGGGTGAGGAAAATTAGATATTTAGTTAATTAAAACCAATTTAATTGTGCAAAGCTAGAAGGAAAATTCTATGAGAATATTCCTTTTGGAGGAATGTGCAAGGGAGGAATATTCCCAAGGGATATTCCCTTGCAAGTGGGAGGATTAGATTTAATTAGTAATTTGATAATTAAATAAAGTTCAATTATGCAAATTAGGAGAATTGGATATTCATTAAACAAATGATTTAATGAAAAGGGGGGAGTGATATGATATTCGATTAAATAACTTAGGGTTATTTAATTAAATAAGAGGACTTAGGGATTAAATTAGATAATTTGAATTATCTAATTTAATAGGATGAAAGGTTAGTGCGAAAGGGGTTGAATTAACCTAATTAGGTCAATTAGACTAATAGATGAAAATGACATAATTAATTAAATAGTGATGTGAATTTAAACAATTAAGCAAAAAGAGGATGGGTTTTAGGATGAAATGGTGTTAGTATATCAGATTCAAGTGCATGATATCATTCAGGACATTTTTAAGTGTCTACATTTTCCCCTCTTTGAAGTGAGGTACCTGTTATGTTGGTTCAAAGATTGTTTTCATATTAAAATGTTGCTCAAATCAAAAATTTAAAAATTCTTGATTTTTGGATGCCCCACTATTGCCCCAGTGGAAGGAATAAGCTGGTTCCCTACCCCCTCAAGAAATTGGGTGGAAATTTTGAATTTTGGGTTGATCTCTCAACAAAGATTCAGGATCAATTTAGCTCAGAGAGGACTAGAAAGCGCAGATGTTTGATGTAGATAGATTTGATGATGTATAGACAGTCATCAAACATGGGTAGCCACATGTATATTTTGATATATCACACACATTTGATACTTCAATAGAAATGTTAGTAAAGATAGAAGAATAAGAAGAATAAGATGGATGGATTGACCATTGATTCTGAGATTGATTCAGAAGTTCAACAAGTCCATGATGTATCAACAGATGGATGATTCTTCTCATATTCGGGATTGATATTTTCGTCATTCCTTATGTTTGATATAACACATAGACACGATGCATCATGGTATTGATAACCAGAATGGCTTTGTATCTAATGTAATGGACTTTGACTCTGCAAACAAAAAGGATAGTTCTTATTCACACCTTAACATACGAAAACCTTGTTGGAATTTGGTTTAATAGTTCAAAATATATCAGACCAAAGCATACGCAATAGTCAACAATCTACCCCAAACAACTTCCCTACACACAACTAAGCAAGTATGCACCAAGATTTTTTTACAAGAATACCCACAAGCACAACAAATGAAAGATAATGATCGATGCTCCATTCCTTTCTCTCTAAATCATTGAGACGTCATCGAGAGGTCCTCATAATGGTTCAATAAGATAAATCAGAAGAAAAGATCAAAGACAAACAATCAACTTTATCTATGTTGATGTTGATGTCCATCGTAGGAAGGATGCATCCTAGGACATGTTATCAGATGTTTTGATTAGGATGAGGTGTGTGATAAGTCGTTGATACAAACTTCACTAACTCGTTTACTTATGATCTAGACTTTAGATTTTGACACTTAGGTTCTCACTTTATGATTTGTGACACTTGTTTTCTATTTGTTTTACCAAGGGTTGAAGATGACATTTTGATTTATTATGGATGAGGTTTATTGTAGGTGAAAGCGAAATGGGATGGATGGTTTTGGATTTTCTAGGAATGTTTCAATGTTTTTGGTGTTTTGAAAATGTTTTGAGGCTATTTTTTGGTCTTTTTGAAAGTTTATATGAATGTTTTGGTTTCGATTATTTGGGGTTTTTAGGGTTTTCTAGGTTTTCCAATTTTCTTGGATTTTTCTAAGTTTTCAAATGTTTTTGGGTTTTTTGAGACTTCGACCAAGAACCTAACCTAAAATACTATCCTAGGGGCCTCGAGGGCCTATCAAAGATGAGCCTTGCCTACGCTATACATGCAGAGACCATGTAGTTCGACTGGCTTGACTTATTAGTGATGAGATATTAACGATTGATGGATTGTCAGTTTATTATGATGGACTCCTAAAGGACTGGCCTAGGGTGTCTCAGGGGAACATCAATGATGGCCTTGCCTACGTTCAAGCTCAGAGACAACATAGTTCGACATGGCACTATTTTTGGATTTTCGATCTTTTGACCTTTTTAGGGATTTTGATGTGTTTTAGATGTTTTAGATTTTTGACTTTACAATTTTTGAATGTTTATGGATTTTTAGCTGCACAAGAATTTGGATGTTTTTAGATTTTCATCTTTACAAGATTTGGATGTTTTTGGATTTTCTGATGAATGTTTTTGGGATTTTTGACAAGATTTCCAATAACCTTAAGATATACAAGAACCCGATCTAATCCATAATGAGTTTCCCCTAGCGTGATGTGATAGACTATCTCAATACAGGCATGACAAGCTGACCTTCGGAATATGCCAAGTAGTACTAAAGGAGATACGATACTTCACAATATCAAGCTATGATATCGACGCGAATGGGTGATGGAATAAATAGGATGAATGATGAGATGGATGAATATGATGCAAAGAATGATAGGATAAAGAGCCAAATAATAAATGGAGGTGCTTTATTTACACTAGGCACCTGTTTGTTAGGTTTTCACCAATGTACTTGCCCAAAGCACCATCAAAGTGGTTTTCACTAGAGGATGATTATTTTTCTTTACTTTTTCAATCCTTTTTCTTATTTTTTTGGATTTTTTGATCATTTTTTTATTTTTTTGTATTTTCAGATTTACACCCTTCAAGCCTAGGCATAATTTTTTTAAAGATGTAGACTATTGGTTGGTTCTTGCAAGGGTTCGCCTTCATAAATTAATAGTTGGTATGCTCTTGATCCAACCAATTAGGCTCAAACTTTCCTTTACTATCCTGATCTAGAAGATTTTTTTGATTATACTTTAGGAAAAAATCCCCTACCTAGAAAGACTGACTCTTGATCTTCTTGTTATAGCTTTGTTTCAATCGGTTATGATATACTTGCAAGTGATTGAGGGCATCAAGACGACGCTCATCCAAAAATTCTAGCTCATTTAGCCGAGATACTCTATATTCTTTGTCAGTGATCAAATTTTGTAGTGACACTCGCAATGATGGAAGCGCAACCTCAATAGGCAAGATGACTTCTGATCCATATGCCAAGGAGAACAGGGTTGCACCTGTAGGTGTGTGAATACTGGTTCAATAGGCCCAAAGGGCGGGATTTAACTGTAGATGCCAATCACAACCAACTTCATTGACCATTTTCTTTAGGATTTTTAGAATGGTCTTATTTGTAGCCTCATCTTGACCATTTCCCTAGGGGTAATACGGGGTAGAGAACCAATGTTGGATGTTGAATCTTTGACATAGCTCTTTCACATCCTAATTCTTGAAGGGTGTTCCATGGTCAGAGATAAGGGCTTGCTGAACACCATAACGACATATGAGGTAGTTCAGGATAAATTTGGCAATTTTATTTCCTGTTATGCAGGTCATAGGAATGACTTCAACCCATTTGGTAAAGTACTTAGTGGCCGTGAGGATGAATTTATGTCCATTAGATGAGGTTGGAGTAATCATTCCTCTGAGGTCAAGCCCCCACTATGAGAAAGGCCAAGGTGTGACTATTGGTTGTAACTCCCGAGCTGGAGCATGAATTAGATCTCCATGTTGTTGACACTAGACACACTTTTTCACATATTGATGGGCTTCTCTTTCCATGGTTGGCTAGTAGTAACCCATCCTCAACAGTTTCTTAGCTAAAGTCATACCACTAGAATGGGAACCACATATGCCATCATGTACTTCTATTAAGGCAGTCAAGGCTTCCTCTTGGTTGAGACATCATAGTAATGTCCCCTCGATGCTTTGACGGTATAAGGTATCACCTAGGATCACGAATCGAGATGCCTTCTTAACAAAGGTCTTTTTAAGGTTGGAGGTGATATCAGCTGGGAGGGTTCCTTTGCTAAGGTAGGTGAATATATCATGATACCACGAGGATCTAGGACCAACGATGACACATGCAAATTTAGATTGTGGGATTTCAAAAGTTGGAACGAGAAGTTTTTCTACCAAGAATTCACATCAAGGACATTATGTGGCATGTCTAAGAATGATCCAATTGTTGCCATAGCATATGGGGCTCGGTTGTTCACATGAGGAATCTGCTCAAAAGTGATATCTATGAAAAGGTCTTTAAGATTTTTCTACCATCTTCTTATAAGGAGTAAGCTTGTCATCCTTAGTTTGGTAGTTGTCATTGACTTGGTTGATAACCAATTGTGAGTCTCCATAGACTTTCAAATCTTGTATCTGCCATTGAACTACTATCCTTAGACCTTTGATTAGGACTTCGTACTCAACAATATTGTTAGTACACAAAAATGATAGCCTTATGACTTTGGGATGCAATCGCCTTGAGGGGTGATAAAAACAATACCCACCCATGTTGGGTGAACAAATCCATCAAAGTATATTTTCCATTGATCTGTTATATTGACAAGGAACACTGATTCATCAGGAAATTCAGATATCAAAGGATTCTCTACATAGATAGGTGCTTTTTCCTGTTGGTCCATGATCACTTGTCCTTTGATTGCCTTGCACTCCACATATTCCATGTCAAATTCAATCAAGATCATTACCCATTTGCTCATTCACCTAGTGAGATTTGCTTTGGATAACAAGTATTTCAATGGGTCGATCTTTGCAATAAGCTTGATTTGATGTGATAACATGTAGTGTCTAAACTTTTGTGAAGCAAAAACCACTACTAAGTTGCTTTCTTAATGGATGAATAGTTCATTTCATAGCCCACCAAGGTCCTTCTAATGTAATAGATATCTCCTTTTGTGCCATTTTCATCATGTGCTAGAAGAGCATCTAGTGCTGCTGATGTTGCTGAGATATACAGGATTAATGGTTTGTTTGGTATCAACAACATGAGAACTAGAGGTGTTAATAAGTAGTCATTGATCTACTAGAATGCTTTATCACACTTCTCATCCCACTTATAAGTTATTCCTTTATGGAGAAGATTTGAGAAAGGATGGATCTTGTCTAATAGTTGTGCTATGAACCTTCTAATGGACCACAACCTTCCTTGTAACCCTCTCATCTACTTTAATGTTTGCGGTGGTTCCATGTCTAGGACAGCCTTCACTTTCGCTGGATCAATTTCTATCCCTCTTTGTAATACAATGTAGCCAAGAAGCTTCCCTGCTGTAACCCTAAAGACACAATTTTTTGAGTTTAGTCGTACCTTATACTCTTTGAGCCTATCAAAGATGGGTCCCAAGACTTCTATGTGCTCACTCCTTTTCTTTGACTTGGCCAAAATATCATCCACATAGTCTTCAACTATTTTGTGGATCATGTCATGAAAGATGAGGTTCATTTCTCTTTGATAGTTCGCTCTTACATTCTTCAACCCAAATGGCATCATGTTCCAACAATATGTTCCCCATGGACAAGTGAATGCAGTTTTGTGTTGATCCTCCTTGGTGATCATGATTTGATTATAGCCTGAAAAACCATCCATGAGTGATAACATTTCATGTCCAGTTGTTAGATCCATGATGATGTTGATGTTAGGCAGAGGGAAATCATCCTTTGGGCATGCTTTGTTCAAGTCTCTAAAATCCATACATATTTTGATGCCCCTAGTGGGTTTGGAGACTAGTAAAAGGTTTGAAACCCACTCAGGATAATCTATTGGTTGGATGAATTCAACATCAAGAAGCTTTTGTAACTCAAGTTTCAGCAAGAGTGTTATCTGAGGGTGCAACTTTCTTAATTTTTGCTTTACCGGTTTAGCTTTAGGGTAGACTGCTAAATGATGCACAACTACTTTTGGATCGAGCCCTAGCATATCTGTGTATGACCATGCAAAGTTAGTTCTTTGCTCTTTCAAGAAGGGTGCTAGGTTCTTTTTTTATTCATCCAACAATTATTCAGCATAGAAAGTCATCTTTGATGCCTCTTTTGTTCCCACATTCACTAGGATTGCCTTTTCTACTAACACTGTTGACTTTTCTGGATGCATAGCACTAAGGGGGAGATTAAATCCCTCATCCTTGGGCACCTCAGAGAGGTTTTCACCCTTGAATACGTCATTTATTTTTACTATTTTAGGATCAGAGAGTGCCACAATGTGGTTTTCACTCAAAGATTTGCATGTTATTTGCATGTCATCAATTTTGTGACTAAAGGATTCAATTGTCTCCCCATAGTATGCCCTTGTGTCTAGCTCTATATCAAAACCAGCCTTGTGATCTACCCATGGTAATTTATCACGAAGTCCCATGAATTTTGAGATGTCTTCATCATTTTTGAATAAATCTAGAATCAATGGTCCTTGTTGGTCCCAGTCAATGAGTTGTGGGTATACTAGGATTATTTTTGTTGGTTGATCATTTGGGGAAAAAGATGTTGTGGATATCATGAAGAGATTTATTCTCAAATAGATCAGCAACATCGAGGGGGAAATCATCTAGAGTAGTGTCACGCGATGTAGGTAAACAAGAGGAAGCCTCATCCTGCCTAGTGGAAGTACCTTTGCCAATAAGGGTAACCTTGCTAGTAGCACATCCTAGGCCAAGATTCTTGGAACATTTCTCAGGAATGATTGGTTCTAGAAAACCACTGTCATTTTGTCCTAGTTTCTCGTTCTTGTTGTACCCCCATCCCTTCATTATTTACAAGCCTTTGTTTTCATCTTCCATGGGAAGAGCAGGGACATGTTGTTCATCTTGATATAAAAGTTTCGAGACATCCTCCTCATTGACATCTTCTTTGTTCAAATCCCCCCACTTGGTGAAGGTAGTAGCTACCATTTTTGTTGTTTTGGCCATTTTGTTGTTAGGTGTGGGTTTTCCATGAGATTTGGGAGAAAGTGGTAGCTCTCCCAACACAAAAGTGTTGCTCTATAGTTTATAATTTCCACAACCATCATCCTGTATGACTGCTTTAATGTCGGGAATGTTCTGCACAATGGGTGTTTTTGTTTTTGAGGTAGATGCAAGGGTAGATGGATCAACGAACAAGGTAGAAGGTGTAGGCCCTTCATCATTTTTAGGGATCTAGGGTATTTCGTAAAACTTGGCCTCAAGGTTCTTGCAGTAGTAAAAGGGCTCAAGATATTTTTGGATGGTAACTTCTTTGTCTTCAAAAGGAAACTTTACACATTGATGGTAGGTTGAAGCCACAACTTTTATGGCATGGATCTAGGGTCAACCAAGTAGGATGTTGTAGGGAAGATCAAGGTCTAATACTTGGCATGTAGTTTTTGAAATGACAGGTCCCACTTGGATGGGTAGTGTGATGATGCCTTGTCATACCCACTCTTGATCATCATATGCTTTGATGGGGGTACTCTTTGCTTTCTCAATAGTATCCTCTAAATATCCCAGGTTCTTGATCAACTGAAGGGTGCAAATATTTAGACCAACACCTCCATCTACTATGATTCTTTTAACCTTGTTCTTATGAATAATTATATCAAGGTATAAGGCACGATTATGAAATGGTTGCGATGGTAGGTCTTGTTCCAAGAAGGTGAGAAGATGAGGGATAGTGAGATGTCCTACCATAGTTTGAAATTGCTTTGTATCAATATCCTCAGGGACAGATGATGAGGGAAAAGACTTATTTAAGATTTCCCTATGTGCAAAGGATAGCCTCAATAGTTCCAAGATAGAAATCTGTGCGGGGGTCTTCTTAAGCTGATTTAGGAGACTGTACTTGCTAGGGTTTGATGTTGGAAAAGTAGGTTGTACCCTAGATTAAGATGGGACTCCTTGGATGGTGACTTTGCCACATTGTATGGTGACTCCACACTCTGTACTAGGCCCTTTGATGGTAATAATACTATCATAGGAAGTGATCACATTGGAATAGGTATATTTTACGTTTGTGTAATCCTTACCTTTTCCAATGTTATTACCTTTGCTATGATCTTGCATAGGGTTCTTATATATCTTGAGATCCCGGTTGTTGGTCGGTACTTTAATAGATATGTCTCCATTTTCAATAAGATCTTGGATAACATTTTTGAGCCTCATATAGTTTTTTGTTTTGTGTCCTTTAATTTTGTGAAAGTCACAAAGATCTTTTTCATTGTACTAGGGTGGTGTATCCTGTGGTTCTTGGTAGTTTTCAAAATTGGGAAGCATTATCAAGTTTGACTGTACCAATTTCTTCATGATGGTTTCAATGGGTTCCAACAACTATGTGTATTTGCGTTTTGGATAGGTGTTCCTATTAGGGGTTCATCTTTGTTGTGTTTTAGTGTTATTGATTTGATTATTTTGTGATGGTGTAGCTTATTGTATGGTTGGTTGAGCATTAGCTGTTTGATTTTTGTTTGGCCTAAGATCTCTTAGGACCGCCTTAGCATCTACCATGGCATCATTCATTATGTTCTTGTTTTTATCCCAGACACGAGGCTTGCCATTTGAACTGGTTGATGGGTGGTTGTCTTTGTATGCTTGGGTATTTCCCTATGAGATTAGAGCTCTCTCGATCATAAGAGGTAATGCACTGCATATTTAAGTGGAAGGATAGATCTGGATCTAGATTTGCTATGATGACCCCCCCTTGTTGTTCATTGAGAATTGACCACTTATTCTTGCTAGCCTTTTGTCTCCACCATTGCAAGAAATTGGCGAAAGATTCTTCTTTGTTTTTTTTATAGTGTACAACTCTTCTAGGCTTACGTCCATGTCAAGATTAAAGGATAAATGATCTATGAATCTATCAATGATTTCTTGGAAGGTTTTGATACCTAGAGGTAACTGAGAAAACCAGTCAATGGTTGGGCCTGTCAAGCTTCATGGAAAGAGGCACATCAAATAAGGCTCATTGTAGGCGACCTCCATACACATGATGTTAAACTCTTTGACATGGTCCATAGGACTTCCTCTCCCTTTGTATTTATCAAATTTTGGGGCTTCAAAATCAGGAGGGAATGGAACCATTACGATGTTTCGATTGAATGGACATCAGCAAAGGTTTTTTGTATGGGGTTTCTTCATTTTACCCATCCAGATATGCTACATTTCTTATGTTAATAGCTTCAGTTGCGATGCGACATCATCTTGTGGGTTTGGTGGAGGAACATATTATGTAAAGGTGGATGAATTGTATGTGGAATTTTGATATGATGAGGTGTTGTATGGTGTGTATGGTGGTGTGGGATATCGTGAAGGTGATTGTAGTGGAGGCATATATGTTCCTAACATGCTTGGGTTGACAATGTTCTATTTGGGGTTATAGTATAAACCTTGTTGTTGTTGTTGTTGGGCATATTTTTGGGCTAGTAAGGCTTGTTGTTGTTGTTGTGCTACTAGGGCTTATTGTTGGGCTTGTTGTTGTTGTTGCACCACGAGGGCTTGTTGTGCTGCTAAGGTTGCTTGCTATTGTTGTTGTGTTGCTAATGATGCTTGTTGTTGTTGTTGTGCCGCTAATGATGCTTGTTGTTGTTGTTGCTATTGTTGTTGTTGTTGTGTTGCTAAGGCTACTTGTTATTATATATGGCTTGCTGATATGTGTGTTGTGTTTGTTGCAAGGCTAGGGCATGTTCTCGCAATGTAGGATTGGTTGGTTATTGGGACATCTGCGATGGATTTTGGGTGGATGTTTTGAGTGGGTTGTGGGTTGTTGATGAGAGGTTGGGGGTTCCCTTGGTTTAACATTCCTTGTAAGATGGTGGATTGGGATGTGGGAATATAAGTTTGAGGTCCCATTTAATTTTGCATGATGAGAGGGATCATGGGGAAAGATGATGATGATGCCATTAGGTATTGTGATGGTAATGGCACATTAGGACCCTGAGTCCATTAATTGAAAGGATTCCCTTGACTGATGTTTTGGGGATTTCCTTGTGCTTGGGATGTGGTCAAGGTATTACCTTGGTTGATGGGATTTGTGACCAAGGGGTTGTTTTGAGTTGGGTTGGTGATGGATGGGACAAATGTATTTTGGGTAACCAATGGGATGGATGAACTCATTGGGGGATTTGATAAAGATGTCCCATATTGTGTTGAAGGTTGATTTTGCGTAAGGGGATTAAATTTTCCTTTTGGGTCTATTTGAGACACTTGGTCCACACTTCCTTGCATGATATTTGGGCATACTTGTGGTACTTGTGGGGATAGATGAAGAGGGGTACCCTCGATATGTTGTGGTTGTCATGGATTCATGAAGTGTAAGTGGTTTATGTTGATGTAGAGGATTCTCAGGAATGGGGGGAGTGCCAAAGGTTGGTGTCTGAGTGGTGGTTTTAGAAAGATTGGTGTTGAGAGTACCCACAATGTGTTTCTTTCCAATGGAAGAGTGTGGCCAAAGTCCTTAGCAAGACTAGCTGCAATACTAGGAATTCATGTGTGACTTAACCCCAACGATGGAGTTGTTTGAATGGTGGATGAAGTCAAGCCTTGTGTTAATGATTGGACAACGAAAGATGGGGAAACTAGACCCACGTTTTCTAAGTCTTGATGCTCTTGTTTGTACTCCATGATTTCTTCCTTAGTAAGTCCAAATGGGTTGTTCGTGATGTAATCTATCTCATATGGCCCTAATGGAGATGAGGGTTGTTGTGATGGGGTAACTTGACTCCTTTGATCAAATTCTTGAGGATTGGGATCACTTGAGGTGAATGTGACTTTGGTTTTTTCCATGATTCTCTTGTGTTGTGGTCTTGTTTTTACCATAAATTATGGGTCACCTATGGGAGAGTTGTGTTGCGATTTGTAATGTTTAAACTCTCTAGTTGACTCAAATATTTGTAAAAGGGGTGATCTAAGTCATTTTGGATAAAGGATGCCAATGGATTTGTGAATCTTTAAGGTAGACTTGTGACCTTCAAGATAAACTAGTCCAAAAGTGATAACTAATTGAACTAAGTGAATGGAAAAGGATTCATTTCACATACAAAGTAGTTAAGTTAGGGTTTGGGTTAATAGATGTCTAAGTCCAAAAGTTTTGGTGTGTTTGAAATTTTGCAAAGTTTGGTGAAGTGAAGGATGAAAGATGATAAGGGGTGAATGAAATGTTTGACCTAATGTTGACCTAAAGTGAACCTTTTGCTTTACAAGACCAAGGTAGTGAGAAAGATGTTATACCTCTAAAGTTTTCAAATTCTAAAGACTTAATGATCAAGGAGAATTTCTTCTGAAATGTGTAGATTTGGTTCATTCATGAAATAGCGTAGAAAACATCTCCTTATTGATCTATCTTGATTGTGGTGATTCTTTAAGAGACGTCTTCTGATATACTTTGAACTATGATGTCTAAGTTTGAAATGAGGGAATATAGACCTTTGACTCAAATGAGGGGCTAATATTGGACATACAAGTCTGGATCATTCATGAAAGATGTCTATAAAAAATAATTACCAAAATGTCCTTGTTGCGGTAGAGATTCACAAGGTGTTTCTTGACGGAGTTTTGACAATGATGCCCAAGTTTGAAGTGACAGAATATAGACCTTCTCTTGGGGATTTTAATTTTGAAAGAGATCATTTACAAAAAGTACAAGATTATGAAAAATGAGGATATTTATTTTCACGTAGGAGGTGGTAATATGGACCTTCCTGCCCCAATATCAGCTTGTTCATCTGAGATGTATGTTGCATTTCTCCATTGAATTGGTGTTTCCTTTGTTTCAAAAGTGAATCTCCTGATAGAGCTTCCAAAATTCTTGTAAATTTTCAAGCAAATCATGACTTGGATCATGATTGTGAGCCTTTGAGCCTAAGGATGGATAAGGGGTGTGGTTTAGAAACCTTTACATTACCAACTTTCATCATAAACCCTTTGGCGTTTTAATTTTGCATTGACCTATTCTACTCGGTCACTAGTTGCATAAGTTACAACTAAGGTTGTTGAATGCATGTTATTACCCGCCCCCTTTGTCTAAGTCCACTGCTCACCCCAAGCCTTTTACCTTTTAAAATTTTTCTCAAGGTTGAGCAAAATATTTTAGCAAAAGACTTATGTTATAAGTTTTTTCCTGAGTGTCATAATCCCATTGGCCTAGTCATGGCCCTGCTTTAAGACTAACCTTTTTGGAATGTGTAGGAATCCCACCCATTGGATATGAAGATTAGATTACAACTGTTGATCTCACACTTCACAGGAGTTAAATGATGGTCTTCAAGAATGTTGCGAGATCCATGATCAATCGACACGTGTCCTTGCCATGGTGGGGCTTGGTTTATGCCCAAGCACCCAACGATCGATGGTTTTGAGATCAACGACCATCATGAACTGTGAGGGTTAAATCTTGGCCGTCCATCACATACCTCATGACATTTAATTAATTCTCACCGAAAACTTGCGAGGTATGAGATTGAAGGACACATGGACTCCTCGACCTCTATGAAGAATATAGTAGAGCTTGTGGATGGAGTGAGGTGGTTTCTAGTTAGCAAGTTTTCATTGGCCAAAAATTGGCAAGCCATGGTTTCAGGAATTCAAACCCTATTGACTTAATCTAGGTTGTTTGATTCTCCATCTCATTGGGAAATCAACGACCAACATTCAAAACCAGAAAATTTGAATGTGATAGTCATTTTGCTTTGCGAAAAGAGAGCATTAATGACATGAGCTCTATAGGAGTGATCAATTTGATCCTGGTGCGTGCAAGGAATTAATTGCCTCTCATCATTGAGAATGATACATGGATTTTTTTGTACCTAGGTAACTAACGGTGGTGATGTGGATGCCAGTGGTCGATCACCTGCTCGCTCGTGCAACTTTCACCAAGCATTGATGATTAGCATGCATAATTTGCTTATTAAATGAAGGTTGATGGCCTTTGTTTCACCATTGTAATTGAGAGTTTGAATTTCTGAGTTCGTAAGAGGTGTGGTCTGTGTTTGCAAAGCTACATTTTTAGAGAAGATAAGTAAGCTCGTTGCTTCTGTGTTACCGGTGCGGAGGTCTCCAAGACTCAGAGTTCAAAAGTCTCACAATAATGTTCTCGGAGATGAGCAAAGTACACCAAAAATTATTTCAACTCCAAAGGAAGAATGTAAGAAGGAGGCCCGTGGTAAGAGGTCTACTCGAGTTGTTATGGAAAGCAACTACAGGTTGAGGAATCAAAGTTTGACTAAGGAGACAATAGAGGCTAAAGGAAAAGATCCTGTAGGTTTTGTGAGAGGTATCAAGAGGAAGATAAGGTATGGCCAAGCTACTTTTGGATGACATAATTCTTCAATTGACATCACTGACAACCCCTCAGACAGTGAAATGGAGACGACTAGAGTTATTGCCGATATCTCATGGTTTTAAATGATTTGGCGGACTTAGAGGAGGAGGTGGTAGTCGTAGCCCCAATTTCAGTGAAGATGCCTAGTGGGCATACCTATTTTGTTGTTGGTAAGGACACTAAAGATGAAGAAGTGGTTGGTCTCTTCTCCAACCTCTGCCAAGACACGAAGTGGGCGTGTGTACTCTGGTGCTAGTTCTAGTTAAAAGAAATGGTCTTTGGTTCTTAATTTTTGTGTTATGATATCAATATTGTTATAGCGGTCTTTCTTACGCTCTCTTCATATGAGGGTTTTTGTCTTTTATACTATTTAAGAATGCCTTGGGTTGGTATGTTGGAAAACTTTTGGCTCAACGTGAGCATATAATGTAAAGACTTATTGATGGTTAAAGGTAATTTTTGGTAGAATTGGTTGGCTCCCTTTTGGTCAAAATGTTATGAATTTTGTTTCCCCTGTTCAACAAATGATTACAGGCAAGTGTTTGAGGAATTTTTGAAATAAAATTATAATGTACGTTGAAATTAAATGCATTTGAAATGTAACTGTAGTGAGCCCAATCTTTGTTGCTCCCTTATTCTATAAAAGGGATTTTGAGGCTCATTACAAAAGGGGGGTTTGATTTTGAGTCTGGTAAATGGTTTGGGTAGAAGTTAAGTACAGGAAGAAGATACTATAGGAAGCATAATGAATAGAACAATAGAATTGTCTTGGGTATAAGTCTTGTATGTAGTAGTCTTAAAGTAGTTTTATAGAAGCTACAAATATCAAAACAAATCTTAGTTCTGAAACGTGTATTCTCCTCATGTAAATTTTTGCAAGTTATAAATGAAAATATCAAGGGTATTCTCATTTTTCTTCAAATGTTCAATTGAATGTGTGTCCTTATGTTTTCTTTAACTCGAAGAGTTAAATAAATGCTTAAAGAGGGTCACAACTTTGTAAGAATTTGCATAGGATTTGATAAGAAGTTACGTTTTAAACATTGTGATTTTTCAAATTGCAAAGCACTGTGAAAAATAGTCCACCATTTTCTGAATTAAATAGCTTGTGTATTACTAGTTATTGCATATTTGACCCCGTATGCCCAATTGATGAAGCACTGGTCTAATTGTTGAGATTTCTTACAATTAAATGGATTGGTGATATACATAGCCGTGGATTTAAAATGAGAACAAAACACATTTAAAAAACTTTCAATTATGAAGTATGGATTTGAATACTCGTAGATCCCAAGCAAATGGATTATTATTTACTCAAAGGTTTTTCAAATCTTTAGTGAATTGTGTTTATTTGCAGTCAATTGGAATCAATATGTGTGTAAATGTTTCCCCAACTAGACATACCTCACTTGGACACAATTGGGAGCACCCTCCTAGGTCCCACAGAGCCTAAAGTGTAGGAGTAAAGGCCTCAAAGTCCTTTACTCATCATGTCATCCACTCACCTTGAGGATTCTTGACCATAGGGGTTGGCTACCCTTTAGAGAATTCCAAGGGTGTGCTAAAAAAACACCAATAGAATGGCGACTCTGCTAGGGAGAAGCAGAGAAATATCCATTTGCATAGAGTCAATTGTTTGATGGAGTTGAACATCTTGGTCAAATGATTGAGAAGTTCTTGGACTTGGAAAAGGTTGGATTGTAGAAAAGATCAAAGGATTTGAGTGTGATTCCGTTGTTGGAGAAAACCTAGAATGAGATTTACTCTTGGAAGAACTTCATACTGCTTGAAGTTTATTCCTTTGTGAAAAGAGGCAGCGAATCTATCTAAAGAACTAGTTAAAATGTGAAGAAAATTTCCAAATCAAAAAAATTTGTGGTCAAGAAGAAAGGTAAACAACTGCTACAAGTTTCTGAGTATTCTCATAAATCTGAAGAAAGCATTAATCTGTTTGAAAGAAAATTATGTGAAGTCTTCGATACTTAAGATGTAAACGATTCCCTATTAGGTGAAATAGCACTAAATGAGGGGATAATAGTGGTAATTTAGCATGATTTTAAAATTTAGATTGAAATTCATGCATTATCATGAAGAAGTATGTTATATTTTAAGATCTTAAGCAATATATATATATATATATATAGATGAGATTTTCATTGTAAAGGCTTAAGGTCGTAATTGTAGAAGGAATTTGAGTTGTCATTTTCAATTATAAGGTAGATCTAACAAAGTTTGTTAAAGTGTGAGAAAATGCATTATCAATCTATGCATCCTGATAGGGACCCAAGTATAATAATGTATAATGGACAACCCTTATCACACCAGGGAAATTTTAGTATCGAAAGGTACAGGGCTATAAATTATAGTAACATTTGTGGTTACCCAAATGTTCTACTGCCTAAGATCAAAGATATGGTACCAAAATTTAATGGTGAAAAGTTTGAATCAAAGAGCAAACATTTGCAAGAGTTTGTGGATGTGATGGGTGATTATGAACTGGATTTTGAAGATGTTGTCAGGAAATTTTTTGTTCAGTCTTTAAAAGGAGATGCAAGAGACCAATTCTCCTATTTACCAGCATCTTCCATAAATTCATGGGATGAGCTTAAAGTAATGTTCATGGAGCAGTTTGGTGAAAGGATTGATCCAATCCTAATTAGAAAAAAAATCATGAGTATGGAGAAAGAAGAGGATGAGCTAGTTCCTTCTTTCAATCTCAAATTTTTAAAGATTATAAGAGAGATCCTTGAAAGCATAAGACCAAATGATGTAGAATGTTTGGTTGTGTACTTAGGTGCATTTTATAAAAAAGATGAGTTACCTATTAAGAGATAAAGAACCCACAACATTGCATCAAGCATATCAAATTGCTATAGATATTGACAACAATTTGAAATATTCAATGATGAAGGGATATTCAGCCACCAATGTAGGTCATCCTAGTATGTTTTATGCAAATAGAACTAGTTGATCAATTAGTAGAGATTTATGTCAGGATGACAAGGCTTCTACTATTCCAATTTCTCCATCACCACAATATGAGGATCATAGTAAGCTCCAAGTGAAATGTTCACAGGATCGAAGCAAAGTCGATCAGGTGTCTTCAGTTAAGAGATTGTATGAAATGAAAAGGTATAAGGAGGAATCACCTTATGATATGTTCTCCAGGTTTATGGATACTCTATTGGAAGTACCTAAAAATGCCAAACCAGAAGATTCAATCTGCATTGATCTGTTTTGTGAAATGTATCAATTAGGGTTGAGTACCCTACCAAAGGATTTGAAGCCTCAGGGTTTAAGCCAAATGATTGACTGGATAAAAGTTGTAGAGGGAGTTAGGTGTGATTATATATCACAATTGATGCCTCAGAATGTTAGTGGTGGCTGCCTTATGGAGGAGTGTTAGAAAACAAACACGTGGAAGGAGTGTGTTAGAACATGAACATCCATCTTATTTTGTGGGAGAGTATAATAATTGCAATCAGTTTACAAATGAAATATCTATATATCACTATAGCAGTGATGAAGATGATATACACAAAGCATCAATAGAAGGGATGTGCTTGACTTGCGTCCTTGGGATGTATTGGATGGTGAAGGATTGGAAAAGGTACAAGATATTATCCTGTCCCATGACTTGAACAATAACAGTGGTGCTAATGTTGAAGATGCTTTGTCACTAGCCAATGATCAAGGCATCAAAAATGAAGGTTCAAACATTCAACTTGAGGAACCTAAGTGCAGTCTCAGTATTGGTGGATTTTCATGCTATGGTAGCTGTGATGGCATTGAGTCATATCATTCCTCTATTGAGTATGACTACCCTTATGAAATGGAGAGTGAGTCATTTCCTTCAAGGAGATATGTTGATAACACTGAGAATGCTTGTTTGCTTTGGAGGAGACAATTTGTTTCATGCGAAGAGTTCCTAGAATGTGAAGCAATGATGTCGACTAAAAATGAAGAGGCTGAGAGTGATTCTATACCCTCTTGAACTGATTACAATGGTTTTGATTATGATGATGAGTTGCAAGATTTAGATAATCATGCTGAGAAGGCAGAAGTTTCCATGACAACAGTGAAGATAATGTATAATCCTTTATTTGATGAGCACCAATCCCCACCTGTTAATAAAAGTAAGGATTTTTATTGGTCTAGAGATAATCCACTTTTTGAGAATTCTAATGATATATTTGATGTATGGTTAAAATATAGTTGTGAGCAAGTAGAGCAGTACACTGACAATTTCTTTGATGGCGGTGCTAATGAATCCTTCACATTTGGTACTGATACTGAAGGTGAGACTAAGGAGCATGAGGATATTAAATTTTTTGAATCTTTCCCCCAAGAATGTAGTTGCCCTTACAATAATGATCCAAAAATGTTGCAATCATATGAGGGATACAATGGTGCAAATACTTGTGATGTTAATTGTTCACCAGGGGATGAACAAATTGCACCTGAAGGATATTGGAAAGGAGATTTTGATTTGTCATCAATGAAGAATATTATTGAAGTGAATGATAAAGAATATGAAAACAAGAATGTTAATATCCAAAATGTGGGTTTTGAACCCAATGTTGAATACTATGAAGATGATGATAGACATGTCGATATCCTTGCCAACCATGGATGTTTGTGTGAGGCAGAGTTGGAAAGTTTAGTTACACAAGAGAAGGATAATGTGTGCATTGATGAAAAGAGAGGTGCAGTATTGAATAACCAAGTTATTCATCATGATACACATATGGATCATGGGTTAGTTCTACTACCCAATAACAATGAAAGATAATTTGGTTCATGTGTATGGAAGTCAAATGATGTAGATAACATGGGGTATAATGTTAATCAATATGAGTGTGCAATGGAATTCTTTGTTGATGCCCCTTATCTTCTTGGTATCATTATGGATTTGTTTTCATCGAATGAGGAAAACACTCATGCAAAGTGGAATAAAGATGTTCCTAAATATGTATATTTTCTTTTTGATACATCAAGGGACTATTGACCCAACATGCAACAAAAGGTTTATGAAGGATTTCAGTTTGATGTGCAAATTGAACGTGGTGTTAAAATTCATGATCAAGTGGAATATGCATGTTTTACTTTTCCAATTAAATTAGATGAGCCTATGGTGGAACAAGTTTGTGAACGGGGTAGTTTTACAGTATGTGGGATTGATGATTTCAACTATGATGATGTTGATTGTTCAAAAATGCTTAATACACATGTTGATCCATTACAAGTAGCATAGGATAAAGTTTTTGACAGAGGAAAGAATTAGTCCTAGGTTTTTGGGGGCCATGGGTCTCCAATTTGAGGAGTGAATCCAATTGAATGAAATGGGCTTCTGAGAGGAGATATATTACATTGTATAGATTTGTAAATAATGTAAATAGTTTTGGTGTGTTTCTTTTCGATTGTGTCTATTTGCCTTTGTCTGGGCAAGCTCCTGGGTTTTTTGTGCTTCCTCGCTGGTTTGCTTCAACCCTGAGACCAGGATTCTCGCCATACCCACCAAGGGTATGCGTCCCTGAGCATGATCCACTGATAGAGCTTCCAAAATTCTTGCAAATTTTTGAGCAAATCATGACTTGGATCATCATTGTGAGCCTTTGTGCCTAAGGATGGATTAGGGGTGTGGTCTAGAAACCCTTACATTACCAACTTTTATCATAAACCCTTTGGCGTTTTAATTTTGCGTTGACCTGTTCTACTCGATTGCCAGTTGCATAAGTTACAACTAAGGCCGTCAAATGAATGTTATTACTGGCCCCATTTGTCTAGGTCTGTCGATCACCCCAAGCCTTTTACCTTTTAATTTTTTTCTCGGGATCGGGCGAAATATTTTAGTAGAAGACTTATGTTATAAGTTTTTTCTTGAGGGTGATAATCCCATTGGCCTAGTCATGGCCCCGCTTTAAGACTAACCTTCTTGGCATATGTAGGAATCCTACCCGTTGGATATGAAGATTATATCACAACCATTGATCACACACTTCGTAGGAGTTAAATGGTCTTCAAGAATGTTGTGAGGTTCGTGATCAATCAACATGTGTCCTTGCCGTGGTGGGGCTTGGTTTATGCCCAAGCACCTGACGATCGATGGTTTTGAGATCAATGGCCATCATGCAGCGTGAGGGTTAAATCTTGGTCGTCTATCGCATACCTCACGACATTTAATTAATGCCCACTGGAAACTTGTGAGGTACGTGATTGAAGGACACATGGACTCCTCGACCTCTATGAAGAATATAGTAGAGCCCATGGACAAAGTGAGGTCGCTTCCAATCAACAAGTTTTCATTGGCCAGAAATTGGCAAGCCATGGTTTCGAGAATTTAAACCCAATTGACTCAATCTGGGTTGTTTGATTCTCCATCTCATTAGGAAATCAATGACCAACATTCAAAACTAGAAAATATGAATGGGATAGTCGTTTGCCTCTGTGAAAAGAGAGAATTAATGGCATGAGCTCTATAGGAGTGATTAATTTGATCCTGGTGCATGCGAGGAATTAATTTCCTGTCATCATTGAGAATGATACATGGATTTTTGTGTACCTAGGTAATTAATGGTGGTGATGTGGATGTCAGTGGTCGATCACCTGCTCGCTTGTGTGGATTTCACCAAGTATTGATGATTAGAATGCCTAATTTTCTTATTAAATGAAGGTTGATGGCCTTTGTTTTCACCATTGCAATTGAGAGTTTGAATTTATGAGTGCGTAAGAGGTGTGGTTTGTGTTCATAAAGCTACATTTTCAAAGAAGATGAGTAAGCATGTTGCTTCTATGTTACCGGTGCAGAGGTCTCCAAGACTCAGAGTTCGGAAGTCTCACAGTAATGTTCCCTGAGATGAGCAGAGTGCACCAGAAATTGTTTCAACTCCAAAGGAAGAATGTAAGAAGGAGGCCTGTGGTAAGAGGTCTACTCGAGTTGTTGTGTAAAGCAACTACAAGTTGAGGAATCGAAGTGTGACTGAGGAGACAACAGAAGTTAAAGGAAAAGAACCTGTAGGGTTTGTGAGAGGGATTAGGAGGAAGATAAGGTATGAAAAAGCTACTTTGCGATGACATAATTCTCCAATTGACATCATTGATAGCCCCTCAGACAGTGAAACGAAGACGGACTCGGGTTATCACCGATATCTCATGGTTTTAAATGATTTGGAAGACTCGTAGGAGGAGGTGGTAACCATAGCCCCAATTTCAGTGAAGACACCCAGTGGGCATACCTATTCTACTGTTGGTAAGGACACTAAAGATGAAGAAGCGGTGGTCTCTTCTCCGGCCTCCGCTAAGAAATGAAGTGGGCGTGTGTACTCTGGTGTCGGTTCTAGTTCTAGTTTTGGTTAAAAATAAATGGTGTTTGGGTCTTAATTTTTGTGTTATGATATCAATATTTCTATGGTGGTATTTCTTACGATCTCTGCATATGAGGTTTTTTGTCTTTTATACTATTTTAGAATGCCTTGGGTTGGTATGTTGGAAATTTTTTGGCCTAACGTGAGCATAGAACGTAAAGACTTGTTGACAGTTAAAGGTAATTTTTGGCAGCATTGGTTGGCTCCCTTTTGGTGAAAATGTTATTAATTTTATTTCCCCTGTTCAACAAATGATTACAGGCAAGCGTTTGAGGAATTTTTGAAATGAAATTATAATGTATGTTGAAATGAAATGCATTCGAAATGTAACTGTAGTGAGCCCAATCTTTGTGACAAGAGCTAAGATAGAGGGCCCCTCAAGGTCTTCTTCACTCAACTCCTATGAGGTAAATGTAATGACATTTACCTCATAGGAGATTTTGCAAAAATTGTTGACAGAGCTGGGACATCGTCTACTAAGTTGAACATGCACTTGATGGAAGTGACATGTGTGAACTAGGCAGGCAAAGAAGGAGGCACCCGAGATCCACTGTTGACCTCATTGAAAGACTCGGGGGTAGTGACAAACTTGGGGGATGCTAGGGCTGCATATGTCACTAGGATAGAACAAGCCAAAGTAGAACCCTTTCCTAAAGAGGGAAATTATTTCTTCTAAACCAGATTAGAAGCAAGGTCATCCTCAAACTTGCACTTCATCAAGGGATGTGTGATCCCCACAGAAGAAGTAGAAGGCGATGAAGAAGAGGATAGAACTACAATGGACACCATCGAGATATTCAACATATCCACAGGCTTGGGAAAAGGTGGGATGTTTGAAAGGGACATCAGGAGAGGAGGCTTAACTGAGGGAGTATTGAAAACTTGTACCCTTTTAGGGTGAGGATCATCCATGCTCGTGGGGGGAGCTGAAAGCAAGATCGAGGCGACAAGAATTGAAGTAGAAGGGGTAGAAGAGGAGGGCATAGAAGGAGACATTGAAACAGGAGTTGTTGGCTCCCCTTTTTCCCTTTGCAAGGCAACCTACTCAACAACTAGAGCATTTCTTCGATGCTTACGCTCACACACAAGGCTATTTCTTTAGCTCCAAGAGTTGGAAGTTGTGACTTGAGGAGCAGAAAAAGGGTCTTGTTCTACCATAGGAGTGTCCATCACAATCATTGCCAATGAAGGGAGTGACTCCTAGATAGAAACATGAGGAAGAGATGCAGGAACAAAAACAACAACCGGTGTAGAAGGAGACTCAAGCACCTCAATGGAGGGCCTCTTTCCATTTTCCACCCTAGGGGCAAGAGTAGTAGGAACCCGCAATGGCCAAGCCATAAAGTGACTCCACGGGGACCCTTCCCCTTAACATACATAACAGGTCGAGGCACCGTGGGTAAGAGGGGAAGGTCGAACACCTGACACTTGGCCTTCAACCAAGTGAGCACCATTGGACTCCCCATGAGATGCATGGAGGAAAAAGCACAAGGTGTCACAGCAGGGCGAGAGGTGGAAGCAGATGGAATAGCAGAAGAAGAAGACTCTTGAGCATGAGGAGACTTCCCCTTCCCCTTTTCAGAGGAGGAAGAGGTAGCTTGTTGCTGTGCTATCATAGAAGCCTTAACCAAAATAGCATAAGGGGAAGGAGGATAGGTCACTTTTGATATTATGCCCCAATTCTTGTATTTTACATAAGTGTGATACAATAGATCTGTCCTTAGAGGAAGCAGACCAATAGGTGCAAGCTAGAAGTGATATAATGAATAGGCCCCATGCGACATTGGGGGTTTATACCCAGTGTCATGCACAACATGCACGAAGCCCTCATGAGAGAATTTCAAACATTTATGGATCACCAAAAGGACTATGTTCATGGAAACTAGCCATGGAATGCCTAGCTTCACTTTGAACAAGTAAAACTCTAGGATAATCAAAAAGGGAATTCACAGTCCTGGGCCATACTAGGACAGAAAGGGTTATGGAACCCATGGGAGGAATGGAAATCCCATCATGCGTACGTATCATGCTCTTAGATTCATCGTACCCATCCTTATGTGGAAATTTTATTAGCATAATCTCATTTGTAATAACATTAACTCGACACGTAGGATCAACAAGAACAACAGTCACAGTATTCCTATAGATATGAGCCAAAATGTGTAGAGGAGAGGATTCTTTATTCACATTCATAGGCAAGCCCTGTGATGTATAGAAGGAGACCCATTCGCAAGTTGCACATACGGTATGGGAAGATGTATGGAAGAAGCCATTTTCTACATACAATAAAAAGGGCTTTCTCAGAAGACCCCAAAGGTTTAACAATCAAACAATGACATATTCTAGAGTTTGCTTCACAATGTTTAGGAACTCTTCTAACTACGTCGCTAGGGGTTGTAGGTTGGGTTACAAGGTTGCACACTATGCACACACACACACCCCTACAACACACTTAGAACATGAGAGAAGATTCCCTCAATACTATGAAACAAAACCAAAATAGTTCACATCAGGTTCACCAAAATGTAGAGGAGGGGGACTACTCAGGACCTTAGGTCACGAGAGGGTCTAGAACAATAGGTTGTCCTGATCTGCCTCAAGATAACGAAATTCTTTGGGAAAGTTTAAAGTTTAAAGGCTAAAAGGAAGAACAACTAGGTTGTTGTTGCCATTTTATGAGCCCAAATGTGTCAAGAAGTTAGGTGAGAAAGTTTCTAGAGTTCAGACTGTGACTTAGGCAACTCATTGCTAGAGGACTACAATGTGGAACACGGATGACAACACGATTTTTTGGTGACTCAGTGGAGTGTTGGCGTTTGCATGGACATAAAGCATAAAGTACAGTCAAACCCAAGGAAATCCTACTAATGGCCTAATAGATACAATTTGATGTAATAACAAAAATAGAAAGGAACAAAATAATAGAATATTGAGAAAGCACCAAGACTAAATCTAATTGTGAAATGACAAAGAAGGTTGAGAAAAGCACACCTTCCTACCCATGAGTTGGTATCTTCAAGGCCTTCACTTGACGAACAACCTGCATGCACAAGAACAAGAAAATGTTAGGGTTGTGTTTAGAGGACTATCATAGTCAGTCCCCCGCTTTGGTGTTTCCACCTCCATGAATAGCCAAGATAGCAATGATTGGAGAAATATGGTAAAGAAAGATATTGAAATAGCAATACCAAGTAATATGTTGAACAACAATATGCTACAATATTAAACAATAATGCAAATTAAAGGGAAGATGGAATGGTATCGCCTTCAACCACATGCACTCAAGGAAAATGGGAGAAGGATCGAGATCACAAGCTTTCAAAGGCCAACATTGCCGCGACAATGAAGAGAGTAAACCGACAAAGTATCAACTTGCAGCTTCAATGGAGGTGGTGGAGCTCGAAGGAGCTAAAAGTGAGTGAGAAGTGTGTAGATAGTCAAGAGGAATGCCAAGAAGATGAGTTGAATGGAGAAGATAGTAATTTGAAGGCAACAATGGAAGCAAAGGAGCTATTCAAAGTCGATCCAAAGGGTAGGAGACATTACACTTCATGTACAATGGAGGAGTGTAACACCTTTGCAGATTCCAGAGGCAAGAATCCTGTCAAGGTGGCAGTGCACCGAACAAACATCCACCATCACGTTAGCATCCCCAACAAAATATCCCCCACCAACACGTAAAACAACTACCAAGTGGACAAGGGAAGGTGGTGGAAATATGAATTGCATTATTAGGTTTAATCTTCTAAGGTAGGAGGTAGCGTAAATGGGGAATTTGCAAGGGGGTGTAAATTCACCCCATTACAGTTCTCTAATAACTTGGAGCCAGTTGTTAAGAGACCTTCCTTTCTAATACTTTTTTACTTCCACTTCCTCTCCCCTTCTCTTTTTGATAGTCGTGGAAAAATGCTTTTAGAAACTCTCAATTATTTTGTCTAGTGTGTCTAATGAGGTCACAAGATAATTTACAATTACTTGTTTAATGAACTTTAATTAGCTTTACCTATTTGCTTATGTATTTGTGTTGTTCACTAGAGCATCCCTTAAGTGAACAATAACTCGATGAGTATGCTAACATCCATCAACTCCTATTTTTTCCCTCCCTTGTCTCTTATGAATCTTGTGGTATCTCTTTTATAGTTTTTGGATTCTTCTTGAGGTCCAAACTTCTTTTATATTTTTATTCTTCTAATTTTGCATCTAAAAATATATTAAATATTTTATTTTTGCTACTTTCTTGGATCTCATAGATCTTTTATTTCTTTTTCTCAATTAGTTGTAGTAGTGCTTATGTAGCTTCTTGGAATGAGGATTGCTCGCTTTGTGATGTTCGTTGTTGTTCTTATAGTGGTGTGGTTATTAATTTTCTCTTGTTGGAGTAGACAAGGGATTTATTTTGTAGCCCTTCAACCCCTCACTCATGTCATGTTTTGAATCTCTTATTTGGAAAGCCAAGGATTTGGTCACAAATCTTCTTTATCTCCTAATCATAGATGTAGATGTCTCTTAATGCTATGGTGACACCTTCAAAATATTTTTTCTAATGTAACCTTCTCTATTTTTTCCTAAGCATTCTTTTCCTTTATTCTTATTCTATTTTTCAATAAATTCCTTATATGTCACAAGCCTTTTTGTAGTAGGATACTTAAGTAATACAAGCAATGCTAGTTCATATTAATCTACTAGCTTATTATAGATCTTGTATGGGAGTTTCAATATCTAAGAGGTTTACTATCTCCATAAAAAATGTGATCTTTGTCAACCACAATTATATCATTGGCATAGTTACACACCACATTAGAGGGTATGTGGTCACAACTACAATTTTTGTTAGAAATATTTTTAAAAACCCCAATAGATCATAATGTAGGAGCTAGAATCTTTGAAATGCTTGACATTTTTGTTGATTTGAGTTGCTACCAAAATTCCTTTTTGTCATATTTTACTTGCAAATGCTAGAAGAAGATTCATGAAATAGTAGTCAAGAGAAATCATTAGGGTACCATCCCAAAATTGGTAACCTATGGCGATTTTGGTATTTTGAATGTTCTCTAGAAATTGCTCCCTAAAAACATCACACAAATCAATTTCTTTCCCCTCAACAACCATCTAATGTGTTGTAAGAATTATGATTTCGATAAAAAAAATATTCCTTATTTATGTAATAAATTTTATAGGCAATGTCCATTGTAGAATATCATACTACGAGGCTTATAATCTTTGTTAAATTCAAGCCCCTAATATTGTAAGTAGCGTTAATGACCTCAATCACCTTGTTGTTAGTTATAGCCTTCTTTGAGGGTAACTCTCCTTTCATATATAGCCATGTTACAACTTAGATGGCCTACTTTGTGACTCTATACAATTTTTCTAGGTACATATAATCATCATGTACCCTACTCAAAATAATTTATATCCAACCTTTTTCCTTTATAAAGTCCAAAAAGTCGTTCCATACATCTAGCTTCCACTCTCCAATTTTTTGGTATGTAGAAAGTATTATTCTTACCCTAGTTGTAACAATATTCTCCATAATAGGTCAAATATTATGTGATCAATCTACATAAGTGAAGAATGAATATACTTCCTCACATCCTCAATATAGACTACATTTTCCATAATGAATGAAATTACCCCATTAGGGTCTGCTCCATAGCTTTGTAGAGGAACTTCTTGTGCTTTGATCATGGTTTCTAAGACATATCTACTATAGTTGGATTTATCCATTCTTTCTTGTACCCTTCTTAATTTTCTAACTAGGATTTTCCCAACTTCTTATCTCTAAGTGGCTTGAGTTTTCTAAGTAATTCTACTCTTAAATTTTCAAAGATAATTTTATTCACCAATGGTTTTGGGATGTAGAGCTTAACACTTAGCAACTTTTCCAAATTTAAATTTTTTATTGTTTACGGTTTCCTATATAGGTATCTAACTTGATTTTCCTATTGTGTTTTCCTTTGTATCTTTGGCACCTATTGTTTCTTTATGTTATTATACAATAAATTACATGTGATGCAATTTTTTATAGATTCCACCACATAAGTCTTGTCATAATAATGTTTTAGCCTTGAACCATTTATGTACTTTTTTAACAATACATCTTGTATCATTTTAAATCTTATAGCTCCTAAGGCATAAATTTATATAAGTTGTAACAATCCTAACTACAACATTTTTTAACTTTGCTATTTTTTGAACTTATTGTCATATAATAGTACCATAATATTTATTTGAAATTTTATCCTCTTGATGTTTCTATTGTGTCATGCTTTCTATCATTTATTCTATCGAGTTTGATTGTATATTGCTAATAAGCTTTTCTAGCTGAACTTCTCAAGATTCAATAGCATTTCTCATAAAGGCTCTTCTTTATTTAACTATAATTTTCTCATTAACCTTAGATTAGGTAGTCTATATTGAATAGGAAAGGAAACATCTAATACATATACTAACTCAAAATGATAGTATTTTCTTAAGAATTTATGATTGGTCTTGTATGCTCATAAGACTACTAATATTTTCACATCCTAATTTGCTGATTTTTTATTACACATCTTGGTCAATGCAGTGCCTATAATCTTGTTAAAAGCTTCATATGCTTTGTTAACCTAAGGGTGTTAGACTATTGTGGTTCTATGATCATTATTTTTATAATAGTTTTGTATTTGTTTTATTTACAAAATCCTTCCCTTGATCATGAGTGATACTTAATGGACATCCAAATCTTGTGATTATGTTTTCATAGATAAACTTTGTGGTAATTTTAGTTGTGAAATACTTGGTTTATTCTACCTCTATTATGATTCTTGGTTTCTTGTAATTCCAACTATTATGATTCTCAAATGTAATTTTGAAGTTGGGGGTTCTATAGATCTAATAGATTCAATATCTCATTTTTCAAAGGGTATTTACAACAATACTAGTCACAAGGGAATTTCATCTCTTGCATTAGGTGTACCTATTCACTAACACAAATCACAAATTTGTGCATACCTATTATAATCCTTAAATAGAGTGGGCCATCATAGCCCTATGAACATCACTTTTTGAGTTGTTCCATCTCCAAAGTTGTATCCTCTTGATGTTCATTCATGAGCTTCTCTTAGGTTAATTTCTTTCTCAGGTTCTAAGACTACTCTTCAAATAATCTAATATTTTCCCATAATGTGTAATTCCCCCTCAATTAAAGTATAGGTTAATGATCTTAATACTCTTTTCTTTCTTACTTTTGGCATATCCTCAGAAAATTCTTTGGTATTTAGTAATTGGGCTATCTTTTTTTATTTATTTTGGTACCATGTTAATTTAAAACAAGTTTGTGCTAGGTAACTCATCATCTATAGGTCCTCTCTCTTCTCCAATATCTATCATTGAAAGTTAATCTAGCCCATAATTTTATTTCCTCATTTTCACCATAATTTTGAATTCAAGTTCTTAGAATAACATTAACCATTTGCAAATTTTCCCTTTAATAATTGGTTTATTTGTTAGGTACTTAAGGGGCTCATGGTTTCTAAAAATATAAATGATATAGATAGCAAGTAATATCGAAACTTAAGTACATCATAGACCACCACCAACACTTCCCTTTTCATTTTGGTATATTTCATATTTTCTTGTGCCAACTTGTAACTAGGAAACACAATGGGGTGGTTTTTGTTTCCTCTAGGTTGTGCTAATATAGCCCCTATTGTTGATCTAGAAGCATTAATATGGACATGGAATAAAATACTTTAGTTTGGGAATATTAAGATCGTGCTTTTTCAATGTATCAAATGTTATATGATAGTGGTATGTCCATTGGATATTGTTGATCCTTAAAGCTTACCATTCACAGGAACAACCTTATGGGAAGTTCAATAGATAGGGGATGAATTGTGCTCCACTGGACAACCTCCAGAATTTTAGAAGCTGACTCTTCGTTCTTGGTTTTGGAGAAAAGGGGCAAGAGGAAAAGAACATAAGAAAATCTATCCTAAGGTCATGCACCAAAGCCTTTACAACATTTCAAAACTTTCTTTTAAATAACAAAAGCACAAGACTCCAAAGAAATGAGAACAAAGTGCCACAGACGCTTTATTGTTGAAAAGATAAAAAAAATGCTTAAGGTCGAGTAGGCACAAAGTATAGCACTCAGATCTTTTCTCGGGAAGCACCAATTGAGGTTAACCAAAGTATGATGTGACTTGATTACTCTACTAAACCCTTTAACCCTTTCAAATCTTGCTCATCAACAAGCATAGTATGATAGCTAACCATAAATCATTGTAGAAAATGAAAGAGTACAAGACATGATTCAATAATCTACAATCTTATGATAGAAACCATACAAGCTAAAACTTATAGCAACCTGTCATTAACATCCATTCATAAATGACATAGATCATTGAATATATCATAAACATAAATAAAACACATAGCAAAGGTGAACTTGGCATGATCTGATATGTCTTGCTTTCTATTAATTAATTAGAAGAACACAAAATTCTAAGGTCTACAAAATAAGGTTTTTGATTGATTCTCTAAGTACTCCTTTTTTTAAAGGTGGTGAATGCTTTTTACAAAGTTCCTATAGGCTTATTCACTACTCCCAAGTCCCAAGACAAATAGGGTCTAAAGGGAGTGAATTTCCCCCAACTACCTCAATGACAAAGATGGAGGAAAGAGATGGAAAATGGTGGACAAAAAAGACTTTGTTTAATGCTTTCAGAAAGGAAGGATTTTGAGAATTAGGTGATCAAACAATAAAGGTCTTGAATTGTAGACCAACTAGCTCTAGCCAGAGGATGACAGTGCACGACTCGGATGATAGCATGATGCATTGTCATCTCTAGGATACGTTGGCATCTTGTATTGACTGGGAACAAAGTTTGCAACTGGAAACTCGTAGGGCGTGGTAATGACCCATAAACCTTAACCTGATAGTTTGAACAAAGATAATAGAATGAGAAAAATGAACTAATTACAACAAGAAGAATACTATACTTAAAAGATAAATTTATTGTAATGAAATACAAAGAATGGGTAGTAGAAATCCAACTTACGGATGGTCTAGCCTCCCGAAAGCTCCATGTGAACAAGGTACCTACACACATAGAGACAAAAAAATGTTGGGGCTATATTTTGGAGTTTTCCTTAGTCAAATCCCCGCTTTAGTGTTTCCTCCATGGAAAACCGATATGCAACAATAGAGAGAAAAATGATAAAGAAACATAATAGATGAATCTTATAGAAATCAAAGACAATATATATCCTAAACTATAAGTAAGAAAATGCAATAAAGTAAATGTTACCCTCCCTTATACATGCTTGAAGAAGCCAAGGGAGGAAGGAATAGAGCCTTAAGAGCGTGAGACGATAGTTCCAATGATGTAGATCTTGAAAACCTACGAGAAACAATGATGTATAAGTAAGAAGTTGCAAGAACAATGGTGTAGAATGGAAGATGTAGATTGAATGAACAAGAAGTGAGTGAGATTGAGTGAATGGAATGGAATGGAATCAAGTGAAGTAAATGGAAGTGAGTTCAAAAGATATTTTGGAGGCAAAGGGATGTTTTCGGGTGGTCAAGGTCCATAAGAGGTATTACATTTGCAGGTTGATAGAGAATCATAATGTCCCAATTTCTATTGACCCAAGAATCTTGTTAGGATGCTAGTGTGGTGCACAAATGTCTGCATGATGTGTAGGCATCCACAACAAAAATTACATCACCGATGGAAAATGATAAAGCACATGCGGGAATGAAGGGTAAAGGTAGTGTATTTTTGCAATTCTATCCTTATAAGGCTAAAGTGAAGGTATATTATGGGAAATGTACTAGGGTATAATTTTATGCCTCAACATTTTTCCCCCACTTTAGCGAGCATATGTGAGCTAACATAAAAAGAGATTGAAGAGAATATATTGAAAAGGAGAGGAAGCGATCCTTCAATTCGATATACCTTAGACATGAAAGGGGAGCTCCACTAGAATGTAAAGAGGAAATGGGTCTTCGATCCTACAAAGCTAGTTGAAATCTCACCACAAACATGTTAGCTGTAGACAAACATGTTAGGTGAAGAAGTGTATCCTAATAAACAAAATAAGACACAATTTTGTCAGATAAAGATGATGTTGATAGGATGGCTAGCATGGCTAGAGTCTATACGACAAGCATTTAGGCTTGTGGTTGCTACAAAGTATGTTACAGGATAGTCGTAAAAAAGATAGGTCTAGTCAGGTTGCCCCCAAGCTAGACGCCAAGATATAAGACATATAGACACCAAGAAACAAGATGTCAAATATCAGATATAAGATAGGCCTAGTCAGGATACCCCCAACTAGAAGTTGTAAGGCCCAACTAATGCCCAGTCAAGTTGGTGTTAAACACACAATTCAGAGGTGGTTCCTAGCTAAACAGTCCACTAAACCCTCACAAGTCTCCATTTAATTATCAACTAGAGATACGTAAACTTTTGATGATGTTGGCACTATATGTGTATCTAGAGATTTTATACTGAATTCCTATATCATCAAGTTTAGGTGGTTTATACATGTGCATGAAAATAGGAAATACTTGAAGATTGAATAAAGCTTAAACCACAAAACAAAGTAAAGAGTTTAATCTGACACCTATGCTATGGGTACTCTCGTCTTAGTACAATAACTAGTTAACTACTAAACTGAGATCTGCAATAAAATATACCCCAAACTATTGAATCTTCACAACTCAACTAATTAACTAACCTTAGGGCTTGAATCAAAGTAATGTTACAATATGCATACAACCATGAATTTATTCTGAAATTAATGCAACATGAAACATCTATTATAACAACAAAAAATGAAGTGGGTGGACAGTACCTTGAGTGGCCCTTGCTCAAGCTATTGTACCCATAAGATAAACCATATACGAGTTATTGAATCAACTAATCATAGTAGTAGATTGAAAATATCTTAATTATATTGAAAATTGAACACTCACTATGAAACAAGAATCTCCAATACGTTTCTCATTTAGAAATTCATATTCATTGCAACAGTAAACTTAACAATTATCTTCCTAAATCATAAAAGCTGAGAATACACTTCAACTATAACTCTAATCATATTTCCAACTAGATTTACTGCTCGACCATCAATCCTTAGATATAGGCGTGGGAGGATATTTATTTGCATAAGGATCAAAAACTGAAATTGAAATAGAAAACTAAATGCTAGTGTCCACTCTCCTCATGAATAGGAGGTGAATGAATCTTTGCAAAAGAAACTTTAATTAAAAATAACAACAAAAGATAAGTAGAAATATGACTCTTGCTCAAACTATTTTGATAGAGATACAGTCAAATTGCCATGTGAGCCCAACGGTATTGACCCCTTCTTCCTTTGTCATGTTTATTTATTATCCTAGTGACTCACAATTCGACCTCTTCAATGATCACCTTCATTTATTTTGGAATTGTTGTGTGCTCATCAATCTGGACTCTTCCCTCCTACTCGTGATCCTTTGGCTACGAGCTGAGCTTCCCAGTTGCTGCAAGTTACAGTATGCTCACTCTAACTTCTAGATTGCAAGGAGTTAGTTCATCTAACATATACACACTACTAATAACCATAAATTAAATATAGATTCATATTGCATTCCATACACATTCACATAATTAACCATGCAATTACAAACATATCATAATCACATTTCCATTCATCAAACTCTGGTTTAATTTGCATGAAGGATATAAAAGGTTATATAAGTTTAGGAATGTATATGAAACAAGCAACTTTAAATGTTTGAAAGATATGAACTAAACAAGAGAAAACTAGCTATTAATTGGGCTCATCATCCCCCCCCCCAACTAGATCAATTACTTGTCCTCAAGCAATATTTCAAGGGTAGAGGTTGTACTGCAAAGTCATCTCCCTGAAATCTACAACTACATCCACTCTTATTTTTTTCAAGTAGTAGCCCCCATAACATGAAAGCCATACCCATTCGACATGTTTTGCCTCTTCCCATTTTGCATTCTTCTCCCTTGACTAATGTGGCACTGGATAAAGGAGCATGGGTGGATGAAAGGTCAGAGGTAACCATGTGAGTCCCTTATCTCTAGCAATTTATATGTATCTATGAGGTCTTTTAAGCATGGCTACAAAGTTACATAAGTAGTGTGGTTCCTTCTTTTTTAATTTAGGAGTTAACTCTATCCATATTTCTTGTGCAAAATTGAAGGCACAGTGAATGAGTCCTGTAGCTAGTTGTAACATAGTCATTTTTTCTAATGCTCATAATTTTTCTATCTGCACCATTATAATCCAGGAAATTTGTCCACTCTTCTACGACTATACTGGGATCTTTTAACTCTTTACGGATATGCAGAGCAATATATTTTTCTCTTTCAACATAGTCTTGCATTATCCCGCCCCTTTATTGTTCATTTCTGAAATAAGAGGCAATGTTGTAACTTGCAAATCTCCTACAAACATTAACGGGTTCTATTTTGTCACATTTGGAAAACCAAAATTATGTAAGTAAAACTCACATAGTTCATCTTGCATATTTGGTGTAGAATCAACAAAAGTATTTAAAAACTCAATTTTTTTGTTCATAGCAATTGGTAAATGACTGATTAATTGACTGAACTTGAAACATAAGTACTTTTCTTGTAAAAATAATGCATACACCCTAGCAAGAGGTCTGTATTTTAGTATTTGTGCAGCTTTATTTGCTATTTCCTCAATCCTTACTATCAATATTTTCACTTCTATTTCCTATTTTTCAAGGGC
The DNA here is from genome assembly GCA_007258455.2 of Sequoia sempervirens. NCBI lineage: Eukaryota > Viridiplantae > Streptophyta > Pinopsida > Cupressales > Cupressaceae > Sequoia > Sequoia sempervirens. Next base: position 294,281,299 of record VDFB02000013.1, on the reverse strand, counting down.
CTTGGTGTGGTCAGCTATCATGTCTACTTTTTCCTTCTCCCAATCTTTCCTTTGCTAAGAGAATTCCTTGGTTCTTTTCCACAACTCATACCCTAAGGACATTACAGTGGGACCAATTGGAGTTCTAACTTGAGGAGGTCTTCCTTCAGGTACAACTTCCTTATTACCTACTTTAACAATGGAAAGTTGTGCAAGGATGTCTAATTTACACCCATGCCCAAATCTATGTATTTTCTCTTCTAATTCCCTAATTTTTATGTCCCTTTCACTATTCTTTTGTTGATATGTCTTTACCAAATCTTCTATCTATTTTATCCTCTCAAGTACTTCTTGCAATTCTTTCCTAACATTTCTTTCCTATATATATAATTCCTCATCCTTTCCTAAGAACTGGTTATCATCTCCCATGGTATGTTCACAACCTTCACTATCAAGACTTTGTGGGGTTCTTTTCCTTATTTTCGTTGCAAATAATGCTTTCTTTGAATCAGATTCAAAGGTGCTTATGAAATACCGTGCTTGTTTAAATGGTGTATGTACATTTCTAGGGGCATCCCCCTTTAATTATGAATCGTTCTCAATTGTCACATCTTCTTTTTCATGCTTCTTAATTGATCCTCTCATAACAACCTTCTTCTTCAGGAGGTGTGAATGCCTAGGCTATGTGGATTTCTTCTACCTCCTTGTAGGTATAGAAGAAGATTCACCTTTCCTTTTCCTAGTTCTTGGTTTTTACCAGAGGTAGGGGCTTCCTAGGTATCTCATGTTGTGGGTTGCTCAAAGGCTATAAGTTGCGAGTCTTGTAGTCTTTGCTCCTCTAGTTATCCTCTATTGTGGGTAGGTAAAACAACAGGGAAGCCAACGAGCATTTCCCTTCCATATACAACGGGGGATTCTACATTTTCTAGAACCATAGGTTCCTCAAGAATGTTATTGATATGACCGTAATTTAAGAAACTCTCCCATGAAACATGTGGAAACTGAACCCTCAAACTTCTTTTTATTAATAGGGTGACTAAGTGGTAATGTAACAATGTTGTATTGTTCCTCTTCTTTTTATACTCAAAATTCATTCTTTTTAGCAAATTGTAAAGAACATTGGGAACATTTACATGCCTATCATGGTGAAGATGGCTTAAAAGTTTTAAATAGATTGTGTATAATAGTGACTACCTACCATCACAAGTTAAGTACTTGACTATATAAGAAGCTACTAAGGTCCATACCCAAGGTAAGGATAATCTTTTTGTACCTTGAGAAGAACTTTCTAGGCTTTCTACATGTTTTCTAAATTTGTTCCTAGTAGCAATGACATCTACCCTAACTAGAAACTCTTCCCCTTCTCGTGGTAGTCCTAATACCTTAGCAATGACGAGCTCTGAAGCATCGTTTAATTATTGTAAAGTAGTAGCAAATTATTGTGTCATAATTTTATTGAACTCTATGAGTTTCAAGAAGTAGTCCATCCAACCAACATGTTGAAAAATAGGTAACACCAGTCTGCCTTCCAATAGCTAGGTATGTGCTATCGGTTCCCTACAGATAATATTTCCACCCATGGTGATGCCTTGTTCTTTGCAGTATATTTAATCCTTCAATTGTGCTCTAATCCTTCTCAATTCCGCTTTGTTCTAGTTTTTTCTCTGCTTATTATTCTCACTATATCATTTCCAGTATATTGTATCTTCCCAATTCAATTGGTTATTACCCTTCTCTTCACCTCTAGGCATGTGTTATTTGAAAATGGGGAAAACAAAATGGTGAAAGGTTGTAGAAAGGTTTTGGTTTTGAAAATCAAGAAGATAAAAAGTACCTCTCCCCCAACTAAAGGTATTAAGTGTTCACACTTAATTGTATATTTTTTGGCAGAGGGTGTGATGATATGTAGTTGAAATATCAATAATTGATACAAAGCATACAATATTTAATATATGAACATGTATAAAAGAAAATGTAATCTATGATATTATGGAAAATTAATAGGCATACCTATAAAATCGCAATATACTAAAAGTTGGATTGTGTGAAGTTGATGAGAACTGCCCGCAGCTAGGTATGATATGATTGTAATTGCAATTGGGAACGAATGATATGACTGCATGACACATGGTAAATGATGGTTGAGAAAGGCTACAGTATGTACAAGCTATGGGATGTGAAACGAGTTGTATAGTGTGTGGTAATCAAGAAAGGTACTATAAATGCTAGGTGGGAGGTGATGGATAGGATGCATGTGCGGAAAATGGTAGTGGAAAGTATATAGAGATGCAATTAATTCAGTAGGAAATTTTGAAATGAATGATAGGTAATTGCTATGGGTGCCTTCAATAACAGGTCCCTTTCTGAAGTTTGTCACTTTTAGGCATGAAGCTATAGGTCCCCACTACTTTGACTATCCAGAAAGAAAAATGAATGTGTTATTGTTGTCACCTGTGCAGTGTGTGCATGTGAAGTTTGTGTATGAGATTTATTCTTGTGAAATATCAATGGTTGAGCTGTGTAGCTCACCAACTAATTTAGTTGTGGAACTTGTACTATCTGATGTTGAAACATTGTGATCAGGGCCTTCCTCCATGTTAGATTAATTATCATTTTGAGGTCCATACTTTTGAATTAATGAAAGAAGGAATTCTTCCTTTTGTATTGGCTTCTTGTAAAGCTTAAGCTTGTGTCCATTTAATAATAATGAGAATCTGACTTCATCAATCGCCTACAATTGGACTACCCCATTTGGGAATACTTGTTGTATCTCATATGGGCCAAGGCACCTTGTTTGTAACTTTCCCTTATAGTCCTTGTATCTAGAGTCATATTTAGCAAAGCCCAATCTCCCACACTGAATTCTTTTTTTTTTATAATTTGATCATGCCATTTAGTTCTTTGATTTTGAACAACTTCAATGTGGTGTATAGCTTCCATTTTGATTTCATTAAGTGCATCAGGTTATGTAATCTCTCCTTTTTTGTTGTTGTCAAGTCCATGCCTAGTGTTACTATTGTCCTCAATGTTTTCTACTCAAATTCTATAGGAAGACTGCTTTCTATCCATACACCAACTCATAGGGTGTAAACCATGTCCTAATTTTCCAAGTTGTTCTATAGGCCCAAATTGCTTCTAGCAGTCTGGCTGCCCAATCCTTCCTATAAATTTATACTGTCTTGGTTAGGATGTTCTCAATTTCTCTATTTGTCACTTCTACCTACCCATTGTCTTGAGGATGATAGTTAACAAACCAAATCCCCCACTCATTACATAGAAGGTGATTGCAAGTGGGTTAATAGAATCAGTCGCTTTTCCCATTGCAATTCATTGCCTAGACCTAGTTATGGAATGCATTAAACTTTATGATTCTCACACTTGCGAAGTTAGAACCCATGATAATAGGCTAGTGATTAAATTTCAGAGAACCACCTTCACCTCATGCCTGAAACTTCTAGAAAGGGAATAATTTTTGAGTTTAGACTTCACTAACTCACAAATTGAGTTCTCAACGAAGGATTTTTATAGGAATATAATTGCCAAGAATTGGCTAGCCGTAGCTAGAAAAGGTAAATCCCAATTACCTAGAGGATTACACATGAATCATTTTATTGATGAGACATTAGGCATAGTTGTGTTGTAGCACAAGTTGAGAGGGAATAAAAAAGCACATGAATTTGAAGATTGGATGCATTTCTTTATAAAAATTGTGCTTGTAGGAAAATAGCTCTTAGATTGGGCACAACTTATTAGTGATTGAATGCATGAACTGTTTGTATTCTTTGCAGTCAATCAGTCCTTTTATATGTCCTCATACTTGATCTATGCCATCGCTAGTACTAGGCCTTGGCCAGGTTTAAGACCGAGCCTTCTCCCATGAGATGAAGTCCCAATTTTCAACTATTATGACAAGTTACAGTTGAGTAAAAGCTACCTTCATCCCAAGAGAATTACTAATACTTTTACCATGAGGGTGACTCAAGAAATACAAGGGAGAATTGACCTGAGGCTCACTCCTGAGTCTATGCAACTAATGAGCATTTATGGAAGTTACTTCATCCAGTTCCAAAGATTTTCATCCATTTGAGTTGGTGGTTTCAGTGGTTATCCTTTAAAGCTTCCCAGATATGTAGAAGACAAATTTGTGCTTATATAAGTTTACAGACAATTGGTTGATGTGAATAAAAGATGCCAAGAGCGAAAGAAGCTAGGTTTCTAGTTTCCTGTAGGTTTCGATTACTTCACTTGCAATTCGATGACATATGCTCTTAACATCGAAAGGGACCTGGCCAAATGTACTTTGCAGCTTTACAATGAACATTTCCCTTTTGACAATAAAGATTATATGAGGAATAACCTACAACTTGGCCCTAATTTCTATCACATACCTCAGCTAAAATATTACTAGGTAGATTGCCTCAATGAGTTTGAGGTGAGGAGGAGAAGCTAGATGAGGCTATCCTTGAGGAACATAAGAATATTTGGTTTGGGATTGGATGTTCAAGGCATAGAAGATGATGAATAGGATCTAGTTGATCCTATTTTTATTGATCATATATCTACTCAACCCATCCCAATCATGGATTGGAGTTTCAAAGAACTCAAAACTATTGAAGCAAAAACCGAACCATTATGAAGAGAATAGAGGAATGGGTTGCCAAGAAGAAAACAAAACAACAACATCCTCAAACCAGATCACAGAGTACTCAACCTACAAGTGAGAGTAATCAACATCCTATAATCTTAGGAACTTCAAGTTCAACTTCACATCAGGTATCATTAGGGGCTCAAGGTGATGGTGATGACAAGCCCCCTGAGAGGAATTTTTAAGTATATACATGTGGAGAAGATGTGCTAGATTTGCCTCTATTGAGCAAGGATAAAGATACAATTGAGGATGAAGAAGAAATAGGTAACATTTCCATTAATACCTCTTTCTCATCTCATAGGTCATCTCCTATTAGAGGAATAAATTAGCCTCGTAGGGTTAGACCTACTCCATCCTCTTCACCAAAGCATGTGGAGATTATCACCCCTTTAGTAAAGAGGACTTTATTTGATGCTTCTAGTTCTAAGACAATTGTTGTACCTCCCACATCGACTTGGTTAGAAAATACATTGTTAAAGAAAAGGAACGTAATTCAGTCAGATCTCCAAGAGCAGTATATGGTGAGTCAATTGCTTCAAAGGACTCCTAAGCCTAAGAGGTTGAAGACCACATCCAGAGTGGTAGAGGAAGATAGCACATGAAATATTAGTGTGGAAGTTGCTCACCCCATTACACAAAAATAAGTTAACTAGGCAACTGCAAGTGATTTCAATGTTGCTAGGATAAACTTAGGACCTTCCACAAGAGATGGGGATGTACATAATTTCTAGGTGATGGAAGCAAGGCTAGCTAAAAGAACAAATAAAGATAAGAAAACTAAAGATTAATTAAAAAATCAGGTTAGGGTTCTAACTGAATGCCTAAGATCAAATTTTGATTTTACTCAGCTAATATCTCAAACTGAAGCTTCCTTTGACCCAACATCAGTAACGGGAAAAGAAATAGTAAGCAAAATGTAAAGTTATAAATTTAGTGGGAAAGCTATAGAGGAGTGGAGTAGCAATATAATAGATAAAGGTAATCTATTCATCTCAGAAATGTTAGGAGCCCATTAGAAGGCATACGCTTTGAAAACAAAGATAAAAAAGATATTACCTCGACCAAGAATGAAGAAAAAGTATGAGTTACATACCTGAATGAGAGGATTTTAAGCATGGCTATGGAGAAATTAGCTAGTGAACAAATTATTCCTAATGTCATTGATCGTCGTTGTGTGATATGGAATAAAAATGTGGAGTGGAAACTACAAGTTGTAAGGAAAATTTTGCAAGAATTTAACAAAGTGTTGACTAAGAACAACACAATTATAGAAGAAGTTCACAAAAGCCTCTCTATGCTTAGTTTAGAGATTACGTGGGAAGGATGTGGCAGTGAAGATGACATTGGAGCCCAAAAGAAGAAACTCAAGAAGATGACTGATGAGTTTACTAATTCTCAAGTTTTCAATGTCGATAGTTTGAGGAAATTCAATAGAGTAGACTCTATCTTGTTTTAGACAGTTGGATTGGTAGGAATGTATGACAAGAGAATTGAAGCAAGGCATGACAATCAAAGAGCCTGGAAGTTGCGAGTAGGGAAAATTACTATTCCACAACATAAAGAGATGCCACATGTTGTCAAAGCTTTCAAATCTTTACGAAAAAGGCTCGCCACATCAGCAAGTCAATTAACTATAGAACCATCTAATGAAGCATCACCGTCATGACCTTTTAGTGATTTTCTAATTTTTTATTATTTTAACAGACTTATTTATTTTTGGGTAGTTAATTGAGAAAGAAGCGGTTACTCATCTGCTCTTATATATATTTATATTTGGAATCAATTAGCTCTCTCTAGATAGTTTTTGAAAGACTTGATATTCTATAATTTTGAATATAATACTCTACATTTGGAACCTCTATATGTTTGTGTGCATATGGTTTATGGAGATAATATAGAAATCTTGAATCTTTGTGCTTGAGCTTTCTCTTGCGCTTCTATTATTATTCTTGTGTAAATTCTATGGTTGTTTATCTCTATAATTGGTTTCATTTTCAAATAATATTGGATTAGTAATTGAGATTTATAAGTATATTGATATGTGCTAGTATTTGTGTTGGTATTAATAGTGTTTATTCCATTGCATCTAATATTGGAAAGTCTTCTCGTATTGGGTTTTTTGCCTTTAGTGCTTTCAGGTTAAAAGCAAACATATATTTTATTTCTTTAGTTTCTTTGAATTCATTGAATATTATAAGGAGTTGTACCTCCAAAATTCAGAGGGTAATTGTTTCTTTAGGAGAGAAATTATCTAGATGTGTTGGAAGGCATTTGCACCTTTTGTACATGGAAAATTAATGGTTATTGGAATAAAACCCTCAAGGTGCCCAATCTATTAACCAATATATTTTCAGTGACTCCATTAGGGAGATGAGTAGAAGTTGCATTCAAGTTGCCTTATCTAGGTTGTGTCAAACATTTCAAAATTCATCGTGGATTCCCGAAGGTTTACCAAAGGGGGAAGAAGTATTGGCTTGATCCTATTTTTGAATCTCTACAAAAGAACAATTTTCCTTACATTGCCCCTCCTAAAAGGAGAGCTAAAGCCAAAAGTAGACCTGCTTCTCCAACTAGGGCACCTCCAAACTTTTCTACTTGTCAAGTTTTGATATTAAAAAGGACTGTCATTCCTGTAGTCATTAATTTTCACCGTAATATGGCTATTCAACCACCACTCCCATGGGGAGCTTCTATTAGTCCATTAAATTTGGGTAAAAATTTGAATGATCTACCCAAGGGTTCTTGTAAGAATCTTCCCAAATTATGAGGCGATGGAAAAATCGCTCTAGAAGAACATATTGATGTCTTATTTGCCACATGTGGTGTGCTTGGTGTGTAGCACAAGGATGTAACAGTCAGGTTGTTTGCAGAAGCTTTTGTAGATGCTGCTACAAAATTATTTTACCACCTACCACATGGTTCTATTAATAATTGGGCTAATATGAAAATTTTGAAATTAGATTTAAAATTGTTGATGATGACCTTACCCTAATAGTGCAGATGACACAAATGAAGAAAGAAGCAAGTGAACCCATGAGAGAATTTGTGGCTAAATTTAACATACTAATAAGTAGGATTGATTCTGCAAAAAGACCACTAGAAGAAATGAAAAAATGCTTCTTTATTAATGCATAGCATCTGAACATTGGCCTTCTTTTAAAGAGAGCACCGACAACCAAATTGAAAGCTACACAAACCTTAGCCATTGAATTAGAAGATGATTTTATTACTATGGGAATATGGAAGAGAGAGATGCACCCAAGTAAATAATAGAAATCTACCTCCTCTGACCCCATGATCTAGAGACTAGCAAATGATATCATTTCCCTTAAAAGACAATTACCAAAGAATGTTCAGCCTTATTAGGACATAACGAGAAAGGGGAATTTTCAACATGGTAATAAAACTCTTCCTCTTCCTCCAACTCAACAAAGGTTAGCAATAGAAGCTCCTTCAGGAGATAATAAGAGAAATATGTGTGATTTTCACCTCACCTAAGACCATTATGGGTCAAAATGTCCTAAAATGAATAGATATATGCAGATGACCACCATGAAGTCATCGAAGAAGTTACTAAGGAAGGCAGTTCTTTTAATTAGTATGGCGACTCTGCAATCAGGTATTTTGAGTTTGAACCTGATGATAATGGAGGGGGAGATGTCTATATCGCTCTAGAAGAGACTACCTATGTTGTTATGACTTGAAGTCAATAGAATAATAAAGAAAAAGGTACCCAAAATTATCCAAAAGTTTTGCTTAGTAGAGCTAGTGCTATTTTAAAGGTGAAAATACATCACACATACATCAGATAACCACATAAGGTCCCTCTAGATCTTTAAGTATCTCATCCACAGAGAAACCTACAGGAGCATTTGATATAGTGGATTTCTACAAAAATGTAAAGGTGCGGATCTCACAAGTAGAGTATCTGAAGATGAACCCTAAGGAGTTGGATAGATTAATTAAGTATGTAATACCAAGACATTCTGAATCTCATACAGGCTTAGATGAGTGAATGATTAATTATGAAAATCTTGCGGCCAGCCTAGCTTCAAGCAATAAGACATCGACAACAATTCTTATAGATGAGAAACCTAATCCTTTCTATGTCTCCCTGTTTAAAAATGGGTTTAGATTAAGCAATTATACCATTGACTCTAGTGCTTTAGATAATGTTATGCTAGCACATATTACATGAGCTTTGGGATTGAATTTAACTAAAACATTTGGAAAATGTTATTCAATGGAATCTAAACAAGTTCCTTTGATCAAACGGATCAAGGATGCTCAAGTTTCTCTTGCAACCCATCCAAATAAGAGACTCAAACTCACAATCTTGGTGGCACATATTCTTGCTAGCTACAGTATGCTTCTAAGAAGAAGTTTTTGTAAGGATTTGGGAGGAGAAATTCGGTTAGATTGGTCTTATGCTACTATTCATGTTGGGAAAAAAAAGGTGTGCCTGGACCCTAAACCTAAGGCCAAGATCTCAATACTAAAATTAGAAGACCCTACATCACAAATAGATATTCCTAATAGCTACGGTATGCTTTTAAAAAGAAGTTTTTGTAAGGATTTTGGAGGATAAATTTAGTTAGATTGGTCTTATGCTACTATTCTTGTTGGGAACAAAAAGGTGTCCCTGGACCTTGAACCTGAGGCCAAGGTCTCAGTACTAAAATTAGAAGATCTCATATCACAAATCTTGTTTGAAGAGTCTAAAATTGGAAATTACATGTTTTTCTCTTATGGTGACAAAGCTACCAATGCTATTGGCCCAGATCCATCATCTGAACTTTGGAAAATGGAATTTGATGGAAGCTGTTGCAACTCTGGATCAGGAGCGGGGGTAGTTCTCATTGCCCCTTCAGGTGAGAAGTTCCCTTTTTCTTAAAAGTTAGAATTTGCAAACACCAATAACATGGCAGAGTATGAAGCTCTATTACTAGGGTTGTTTGAAGGGAAGAATATGGGTATCAAAATGCTTAAAGTCTTGGGAGATGCTAAACTCATTATTAAACAGGTATGTAAAATCTTCACTATGAAGAATGAAAGATTAAGACACTATAGAAATAAAGTGTGGGACTCCATTGAGTGTTTTGATGCCTTTTCAATAGAACAGTACCCAAAGGATTAAATTCTAGAGCTGATTCATTAGTGGTGTCTACTTCTTTATTACTTCCCCATCCTGAATTTAAGAGATGGTTTATAGACCTAGCATTCTTGACAATGTTAATCATTGGTAAGTATTTGAAAATGATAAGCAAATTCAGGCCTTTTCTAGAAAATACTGAGATTTTTGCTCAAACCTTTTATGAAGGAAGCACTAGTGAGTGTAAAGAGTTATACCTAGATGATACACATGATTTGGAGAATGGAGTTGTCTAATTGAAAGGTAATAAATTTCTAAGGGTTTGGTTTCTTTGGAAGATCTATTCTATCGACATGACCGGGCTATCAAGAGGAAAATGAGTGAATCTATAAATAATTCAGGGGAATATTAAGCAATGAATATTGGTGATGTTGAATCCCCAAAGTTAGTCTATATTGGGAAATGTTGTTCTCCTGAGGAAAGGGAGAAGTTGATAGAACTACTGATCAAATACAAGGAGGTTTTCACCTGGTGTTATGATGACCTTAAAAATTTTATGGGTGGAAGGTTCTAACATCACATACCTTTGAAAGAGTGTATAGTCACTTTTAGACAAAAGCAAAGGAACTACAAACCCAAGGTTGTTGATGCCATTTTCAAAGAGATTGATAAAATTCTAAAGGAAAATATTATATATCCCATCCATCACTCGACCTGGGTGGCGAACATTGTCCCCGTGCAAAAGAAGAATGGAGAGATAAGGATCTATGTAGACTTCAGGAATTTTAATCAGGCATCTTTGAAAGATAATTACCCACTACCTATGGATCACATTCTCTAGATAGTGGTTGGGTCAGAGATGATGTCTATGCTTGATGGCTTCTCAGGTTATAACCAAATCAGTGTCGTAGAGAAGACCAGTATAAAACAAAATTTACTACCCCATGGGGAAATTTTTCCTATAACAAAATTTCTTTCAGACTCATTAACACTAGGGCCACCTTTCAGAGAGCTATGGACCTATCTTTTGGGGACCTCAAAAATAAGATCATTTTCATTCATCTTGGCAATCTAACCATGTTCTCTAGGAAAAGGCAATATCATTTGAGAGATTTGGAACAAGTTCTTCAAAGGTGTAAGGAGCATGGTATCTCTCTAAACCCCAAGAAGTCAGTTTTTAGAGTTACTAAAGGTAAGTTGCGTGGTCATATAGTATCTAAATAGGGAATTAGAATAGACCTAGAAAGAGTTAAGGCCATTCTTTAATTAAGTTTACCTTTAAATAAGACCGGGGCTAAGTCTTTTTTTGGTCAAGTCAATTTTTTAAAGAAGTTTGTGACAAACTTCTTGGAGATCACATAACATATTGTGGATATGATGAAAGTGGGACAAGTTTTCAAATGGAATGAAGTTGGCAAACAAGCTTTTAAGGAGATCAAAGAAGTTATTGCTTACGATCATGTTTTAGTTAATCTAGACTTCAATAAAGATTACATTATTTACTTCTATGCCTCCAAACATACAATGTCCACATTTTTATTCAAGCAGATGACCAGAAAATACAAGCGGCCATTGCCTTTATGAGTGTTCCCTTGAAGAAATATGAACTCAATTATTCTTAGATCGAGAAGCATGCATTTGTCATTGTCAAAGCAGTTAAACAATTATGTTTTTATAAATTGCATTCACATTCAATTGTTTATGTGCCAGATCTTGTTGTTAAAGGCACATTCACCTAGCAAGACATTGGTTGCAATAGAAGAGGGGGATGGATAGCTAAGGTGTAGGAGTATGACATAGATATTAAACCCACTAAGTTGGTAAGAGGCAAAGGATTATGTAAATTGATAGCTGAAGATCAACCCCAAGAAGAAGATAATGACAATCTGATCCTTAGTGAATTCAAGAAACAATTCCAAAACAAGAAAGGGAAATGCACGAGGAACAAAGAGTAAAAGTATAATTAAAAGATCAAAACATAGTATGGAGGGCTTGGTAGGTCACACAAGGGAAAAAAAATGTTGAGGACGAAATGAAATGCTGATGGTGCAGGCATTAGTGACAAGATGTGAGAAGCACAAATATATTGAAAGTAGGCACTCAAAAGCATGGGAAAAATGAACAGAGAGCCCGCGAGATTTGAAACCAAAGAAAAATGGATTTGTAGAGGTTGTGCAGAAATTGGAAGAGAAGTTTTTAGGGAAAAATAAATAAGGGGCCACATGAGACTTGAGAAATCAGTTTGCAATCAATAAAAAAGTGCTAACAAAACCATGCTTTCTAGTTTTGAAATGAATGCCTAAGGAAAGAGAGTGCAGGTGCGCCACATCAAGGATAATCAATGTGGGCAGAGAAATAGAAAGGGAGTGAAGGGGCGTGCAGTCTTAGGAAGGTGAGTCATACAAATAGAGGAAGATTAAAAGGAGGGGCATAGGGAAAGAAAGGAAGCCGCTTGGTTGAGGAAACTGACAAGAAATTTCAAATCATCATAAGTGCTCAGAGGGAGGCATTGGCAGATTAAAAGGAGGCAAATTGTTTTTAAAAGATTTAAAGAAGATGACAGGGGAAACTACATTTGATGGGGGTCACCAAGTGCAGAAAGAATCCAGGCCAATGTAAAGGAGAAGATAGTTGCTACAGGAGCATCAAGGAGGAAGCAAATACAAATGTAAATGTTTTTGTTTCAAATAAGTAATATTGAATTGCCTCCAATATTTCATTGTATTTAAATTTTCAAGTGAATACAAATGTTTTATATGGGAGCTAGGATAAAGAATAAGTTGGATTTTGATGAGTTGCACTATGAGTGTGAATGTTGAAGTGTGTGTTCATCATTTGGTATCGGAGCCCAAAATATTTGGGCAAAGAACATTAAGGGTGTTATTGATCTTTGAAGAAAGATGGGTATTGTAGTCTTGTTCTTCATAAATTCTTGAAGGTTATGTGTGTTTCAGATTAACAGGTTGTGAAGAACTTGGATACCAAAAGACTAGGAAGAAGAAAAGGAAAGGAAGCCCTAGGTGAGTTTTCTGGAAGATGATAGAAGATTGGAATATGCAGCAACACTCTAAGAAAGAGTCTCACGAAGAGAGACAAGAGGAAAGAAATTAGGAAGAAGCAAGATGCAAAATTTAAGAGAGAAATGGTAGAGTTGCGAATAGATTTGGAATTAGTGAAGAAGTGGTTTGAGGAAAGGATCCAAGAGGATACTTAGTGGTGGACCATGAGAAAGAGAGTAAAGTGGCCTATGAAGATGATTGTGAGAAGAAGGAAAAGGTTGGATGCCTTAAGAAGAGAAGATAAGAATATGAGAGGAACCTATAGAAGTGGAGATGGTAAAGAGTTGCCAAGTGAGCAACATGGACTAGAAGAGGTGAATGAAGTTCTCATAGAGGAGAATCTAAAGAAAGTTGAAATGAAATGGAGAGGAGAAGAAGTGTAGAAAGAAGCACTCAAAAGAAGAAACAAAGAAGAGGGAAGAGTGTCCATGACAAAGGTATTCTTGGAGACATTTTGGTCTCTGGTTTTATTATCTAATATTGTGGTTGAGTATGTGTATGTAGGTGTGAGCAACCTTGTAGAAAAGGGCAAGCATGAGATCTTAAAGATAATGAAAGATGGGGCAAGAGAGGTGCCTAAAGAAAGAATTGAAGAAGAGAACGAGAATAGATTAGCCACAAAAGTATGCCAAGCAGATTGGGAAGAGGGCATAGAGAAGTCGATGGCAACAGAGGTAGATTTCCAAGTGCCCAAGTATGACACAAAGGTTGATGTTGAGTTTTTTCAATATGATGAAGAAGACCCTAAGGATGCAATGGAGTACCATGATGCTCTGGAAGGTGTTGCAGATGAAGATAGAATAACCTGCAAAGGTAAAGAATTGGTAAGCAAAGAGGTCGAGGAAGTAGGAAAACCCAAGCAACAAGGTATTGAGCTAGTAAATGAGAGTGCAAATATCAGTTTTGATTGTGTATATGGAAACAAGAATGTTGCTCCACAATTTATTAGGGAGGAAAGAAAGTTGGAGTTATCGAAACTTGCAAATGTTCATGAATACAAAGTGCCAAGTTGGCAAAGGAAACCAATCTATGTGGAGGAGTGTATAAAGGGTAATCAAGGAGTTGGTTATAAAGGAGTTTGGAATGGCCAACAAGTACAATGGACGAAGGGCATGAATGGGAGCAAGAGGAAAGTCGAAGGTTGGAAATTAAAGTAGCATAAAGAAGATGTAGGATTAAGGAGAAGACATCAGGAAGGACACAGTGTGGAATATAACGCCCTGCCGTGCAAACCCCAAAGGACAACAAAACAACAAATTACCGCTTTTTTTTTTGAAAGTAGAACAATACATAAGATGAACATGAACATATAATACATATAAGGAAATTATACAATTACAAGGACCATTATGTCCTCTGGGTTACACGAGACGACATCAGAAAATCCTAAACTAAAACCATAACGATTATGAACGAATCAAGATTACATAAAGATAACATACAACCATCCATGATCAAAAGAGATGAAAATGATACATATAACATTTTATTAATTGTTCAATATGACAATTGTGGAGTATATTTCCACAGATAGAACACATCAGATAAAAGCTACCACATAAGGTTTACAAAGGTAAAATAATACATTACAGCCATTTCAGGAGTACATTACATCACTTCAGGAGTACATTACACTACTTCAGGAGTACATAAGCATCTTGTCGTGCAGAGGAAAAGATACATCAAATACAAGAATGTTATATAATTGAACATGGTACAAAAGAACTGAGGTAGAGTCCTAGATCAACAACATCGACACGAACTTAGACTGGGGACACAATGGGGTGCATAGCACATTCCACCCGACCACGTGGACCTGAAAGACCACCCCCCATGCTAGGAGTTGACAAGAAAGATCCCCATTCCTCAACTAAAATAGTTAAATGAACCAATAACAAGCCAAACTCCACAAGTATAAGAACAACATAAGATAACAACCCATAACATTGCCATCACATAGTCACATCAAAAATAATGAAAAGTCCAACGAAACCAATAGCCAATATTATAGATCAACACTAAATAACCATAAGAGGTGCCAAAAATAGTAGGATCCAAAGCCTTCAAATGAAATCGCAACATCAACCAATAATAAATATCAAGGGCACCTTTCATTAACATCAATCAAGTTGCCTTGAAGCATGTGTGCAACGCTAAAAGATAGAACTTGGAGGCTTCAACAACAATCACCAAGAACCAATTACCTCATCAACATCAACAATTCAAACAACACTCCCAGAGGCAACCAAACAAGGGAAAATAAACAGGTATTATAGGAGAGTGTCATCGCATGTCCTTACATGGTTTAGCCAAGCAATCTATCACAAGGTACCGTCTCCATCTATGGTTATCCAGGTTGCCTATCTCAAGGCTACCCCTCCATAAGGTGACTCATGCGGGACCACTTACCTTTCATGAGGACAAGGCAGCGATCTTACCAACCAGGTCTTCTCATCCCATCCTTAGCTTGTGAAAGCACTAACGGTATGGGTGAGGCTCATGATTAATCTTGTTTAGTGTTTATCTACCCAAACCTACTAGTTCATTAATTACATTATCACTTGTTTACGAAACTCTTCCATGGGTTACCCTAACAGCCCCTTTGTGTGCCAGACCCCCATGAAGAGCCACTCCCTACGGTACCAAACCAAAACATGCAAGGGGTGTACCTCATCTCACATAGAAATCAAGGAGTACATATCACACAACATGCGAGGCAAGAACCATCTCGCAAACCCATTCCATATCACTGAAACAAGAACAAAGGAGGTACCACCCACAAAACTCAAAATCAAAAATAGGATCAATGAATCACAAAGGTCCAACCATGGAAAATCAATAAGATTCAAGTTTCTCCATTTCCTTTAGAAGCCTAAAAATACTAAAAATTCAGAAACTCCCACTGAGGGTAATTCAAACACTTCGAGTTCCCAACCAACACGAAATATGACTACAAGAAAGTCGCTACATAAAGTCCTCTTGATCAGAATTAACACAAACATGCAGACTCACATCAAGGAAGCCACAAAATGACTATATAACTTCCATAATTCGCAAAATGACAAATGAGGAATAAAAGAGGCAATAATGTAATGAGACCTTTAAACTGGATCAAGATAATATAATCGAGTTAATGCAACATCAACCATAGCCACTGACAGTAAATTTAGCCAATAGGGCATCATCCAAGGGAGACCTCAATTTTCTCCACACATGATACCCTAACAACTAACAATATGACTAATAAACAACTTAAATGAAATTAATAAACATTCACAAGTAACATGGTTCGAACACAAAATCTTAACATTTGAAAATCTCCTCACACAGAATGACTTGAACGGGAGGCATAACAATAAGGAACCTTCAAATCATCTATTAACCCAACACGAACCCAATGTATAAAAATCACCACTATAACCAAGCAACTTAAAGGGTAGACGAATCGAAATGAAAACATCAAATCAACCTTTAAACACTCAAATAAACTCAATGATTACACCCTAAAGAATAATAACAATCAAGTACAATGCATCCATTCATCATTTAAAATAACCCAAGAAGCATAAATTCTAAATATCCCAATAACCGTTTTAGCACACGTAGTTTACTTTCACTAACAAATCAAAGCAATAAACATTCAAACACTTAAACATCATCTTTCTAATTTCGCTATCACATCAAGAGTAATAAATTCTAAGAATATTTAAATCATCGTTTACAATTTACCTTTTTACTTATTAAGAAGTCATTTAAAACATTAAAGAAACTACATAAACCTATTTCAATTATACTCACATAATTCAAGTTTACCCAATCTACTCTCATAAGATCAACTATTAAATTATACACAAGGAAACAAACATTCTAAACCAATATTGGTATCACCTATCTTTTTGTTAACACCATTAATTATATGTGGATATTTTCATTGAAAATTATATTAGTGTTGGCACAAAGGTTAATTCCATTTATCACTAAATGCTAACAAAAAATACATTAACTATTAATCAAATACAAGAATGGTTAGAATGTTTATAATTTACATTAACTATTAAATTGTTTATTTATTTAGTTATATTTTAATTATTTAACCACCGTAATTATATATATATATATATATATACACATTTATTTACTCTAAATCTCAAAAATTACAAGACTTATAAATAACATATAAATAACATATATAATTAAGTATGTATTAATTCATACAAGATTAACTTAAAAGAAAAAAATTGAATGAATACAAATAATATTAGATGAAAGAGAAGCCTCCCCACCTTTTAAAAATAAATACTCTTAAAACCCTTTACCATCCTTTTATATTTACATTTTATTATTAGTTAGCCGATAGGCTTTTATTGTGGACTTGCCAGTCCACAGGCCATCGACAAACCTGTCTCACACGCCCTACAAACCATTTTACGGCCCGGAAAACCACTTGATAGCCTCTATCTGAGGTATGATTGCGGGCTATTCATAGAACGAACATCCCAAGGAAGCCTTGAGGTTGCTTTTGGAGATGATTATGGAGGACGTGGAGCCAAGGCAATGGATGTGTTAAGAAATATAAACAGTCATCAATGCGGAAGGAATTGCCATGAGGTTGTTTTTGCTTATCATGATGCCCTCATTGAATGCAAACTCGCTCCAAACACTCCACCATGCAATTTAATTTCTTAGTCTAATCTCATTAAGAATAAATCTAGCAGATATCTTTTAGATCTTTAGCCCTCCATCACCGCCTCCGCTTATAAATAGACTGTGTTGTAGACAATTCTATAAGCTTTGGAGTTGAGCGAGTGATCTTCAGATGGTACTGCATTTTTTTCATGCCATTTGTATAGCGTTGCAAGTTTTCTTTTATATTTTCTGCTCAATATGTATATTTTTTGCCAGACATGGCGATGGCTTAACCATTTTTTAATTTGGCGATTGTAGATCCGTTTGAAGGAAGAAGGATGGCCCATACGAAGCAGACAACCCGTAAGTCCACAGGGGGGAAGCTCCCAGGAAGCAGCTCACCACCAAGGTTACTTTCTTAGATGGCCCGGTTCAATTGTGCATACATATGTTGTGTGTTGTTAGGGTTTTTAATTTAGGTTATTGTTTGTTTCCTGTTGCAAGTCGCTCCCAAATCCGCCTCCACAACAGGGGGAGTGAAAAAGCCACACAGATATCGTCCTGGAACTGTCGCTTTGCGGTATGATTGTTTAATTTATCTTTGGCTTTAATTTTGGGGTTTGGAAGCTCTGTTAATGTTTCAGGATTTGAGTTTCTGATCTGTATGGGGAGTTTCATTTTTTTTTATTTTGTTAAACTCTAAGTTGCTTGACATGGTACGACTTCTAATTTTAAAATTTGCTTCGTTGAATCATCGCCAAATCTAACTTCGTGGTTTTTTTGTATATCAGTGAGATTCATAAGTACCGGAAGAGTACTCAGCTTCTGATCCGGAAACTGCCTTTTTAGAGACTGGTTCGAGAAATTGCACAGGATCTTAAGGTACACATCCATCCTCCCGCTACTTTTTCTTATTTCTCCATATTACATCAAGATTTTCGTTTTATAATGTTATAGCTTCAGTCCTTGGAAATTATGTTTCTCTTAGGTCCGTTTATGGCTAGCAGTTTTGTATCCTGGTTAATGTTGTCCTGTTTTGATTGTTGCAGACAGATCTGTAATTCCAGAGCCACTTTGTCCTAGCATGTAGAAGCATATATGGTGGGGCTCTTTGAGGATACCAACACGTGTGCCATTCACACCAAGAGAGTTACCATCATGCCCAAAGACATTCAGCTCGCTAGAAGGATTCGTGGTGAAAGAGGATAAAGCTCACATTTACTTCATTTTTTCTTTGATCAAATTGGTTAAAGTATTTAATCTTTAACTGACTGGCTTGTGTAATATGATGTAAATGGTGGACTAGAGGAATTTTACTAATTTTATTGCATCAGAAGTAGTCGCTCTTTATCTTTTCGCTAATTGCAAAACAATTGTTGATTTGTAAAAGTTAAATTGATGAAAGATCCCTCTTAATAATAATTGTTGTTTATTTATCTAAGTACATGCTCATCTTTCTTACTATTACAGTGATTACTCCTAAGCTGCTTTAAGGATTGGTCTGCATATTTTGTGGGTAAATAAGTGAGGCTACTTCATCTTAAGCAAATGATTTCTTGCTCGATCTAACTAAGCTTAAGATTTCTTAAAGCGAGCTAAATGCTGCGTTCTATAAAGGTTGTACTACTATGATTGTAGAAATTGTGTAACTAATTTTCAATAACGTCTGCTACTAAATTAATTGTTGGCTGGTTCATTAAAATTTGTTGTTTTTCTTGATGATTGTAATTGTAAAAAATGTGTTTCTTGCCACAACATATATTTAATAGGTAAAAAAAAAACTTCTACCCTATTGATATAATCCTCATTTTGGAACATCAAAACCACTGCACCAGAAAACTAAGGATTTCCATGACCCCTGGTTGACATATTTGTCATTTACCCACAATGTAGTTGCTCACTGTCAAAGTGATTTGAGAGTAACAGCTTTAGAAGTCATATACTTTCCTTTGTTTGAGTAGTAGAAAATCGAGGATGCTTTCAACCTTGGTAATTAACAGTGATTCTCATTTCGTCTTCGTATAGTGCACAAATTTAATGAGCCCTAAGACTTATTGGATTGTTAAACATGATTGAAGAATTTCATTTCTTTTTTTTTTAACCTGATATTTGTGCCCAAGCTATTGTACTGTAAGTGATGGATGGAATTTTGTCTTTTGGTCCTATATTTCTTTAAGTGTTTGAAGTTAGAGTATAGAGTTTGGTAATTTGACGATAGTAACATGCCTGCTCCTAAGGTAGAAATCTCTGTGACATTTGGACTTGGAATCTTGGTAAAGCATTTCATCGTTCCATTCTTTGTTCTAAATCTCCCATGTTTTTGTAGGCTATGGGAAATGTGCACTGTTACTCAACTTATGGCCGTAACATTTGCTCGAAAGTTTTTAGTGCCTTTTTTAACAAAGACCCATTTTCGAATATATTCTGCCAACACATCTGTCTTCCTCTTTTGCATATATTTCTACAATGGAGTTGTAAGCTCATAATATCTGATAAAAATCTCTTTCCATTACATATTCATGCTTGTTGATACCCTGATCAGAAGCTCTCGATCTTTACCCATGTAGTAGAAAGCGGCTGGCAAAGAGTGGAATTTAACTTAAGTCTTGCAAATTACACTTACATGGAATTTTTTGATGTATTATCAACAAGTCAATTGAAGTTAAAACTTGTCATCTATGAGATGATGTCACTTTGAGGCATTTTGTCAACAAGTCATTATGCTTTGGTGTTGTTTAATTGTTTTTCACACATCTCTAGCCTTAAACAGAGAACATTTTGCATGGGCACAAGTAGGATGGATGTTGTGAAAGGTTGTGGGTGTATACCTTCTACCAATTGCATTTTCCATTAAACTTTCACTTGAAATAAATGACCACCTTTGATCATTGCCTAGCTTGTTTATAAATATTAGTGATCTGTTATTCATCCTTTATCTGAATTTCTTATATAATATCTCAATTTTAGTTCAAGAAGCAATGCAAAATGACCTCTACTGTCATTACTGATTACTTAAGAAACAAAATAGCAACAATTAATGTCATTTAGAGGGAGGTTGCAGATAGAAGCAGTTAACATTTGAGGTCAATACCTAGACTGCCTCCTTTTATCTTCAGTGCTGAGCAATGTTACCACAAAAATTAGATTTCCTGAAATATAGTTGAGTTAAAATTTGTATATTGTTTCTAAAGAGCAGATGAAAAAGATTATGAAATGCCTTCCACCAGCTTTGCAAGGAAATCTCTAGCATGAAACAACATTCATTTACATATCCTTGTTATCTAGTGTTATGCAACATATTCCATCCATAGAATTGAAATTAGATGCCAATTTTGGCTCTTTGTTCAATGCATCTTTTAAACTTTCTTCCCTACTTCATAGTTTTACCTGTTTTCCTGTGAAGTCATTTGTTAATTTGTTTTCCTAAACATAGCAATTATAAGATATAGTAACTAGAACAATAAATACCTTATCATATTCAAATCTAAAATATCATAAATACCTTTGTTATGAGAAATGAAAAGCAACGGGCAATGTTTGCGGGCATATAGTAGATTAGAGAGTGTAGCAAGTAGTTTAGGGGTGAGAAATGGATTTTCAGAACTTTGTATCACTAAGAACATTGGTAAAAACATACACATAATATCTAAAATCCATTCAATTAACAGGGGCTGAATCTTTGAAGAACCTAAGAGAACTTGTAACAGAAACACAATTTTCCCCCTTAACACAACACATTTCTAGTTAGCCGATAGGCTTTTATTGTGGACTTGCCAGTCCACAATAAGCCGGAATACCTGTCTTATGCCTGGAAATAGGGCAGGTCTACTGTCAAACAGTCTGGTTTTGCTAATACCAGTTCAAACATTCTTGCGTCATCCCTGAAAGTTCATTTCTGTTGGCAACCACCCACGCACGTCTAATCTCATCTACTTTTTGTCTATTGTGAGTACATTGAAACAGTGGCTGCAGGGAGACGAAAATGGTTCATCAGAGCACACTAGTATTTATTCTGATTTGATTGCAGCATCCCAACTTGGGGTTCACACGCCTGAGCTTATTGACGCAGTGTTGTAAGGATATTTAGCTTTAAATCCATTTAAGACGCAATAGTTGTAGGGATGTTTATGGAGTTGGATATTTGCATGCCTTGTTATTTCCCACCGCCTATGAACACCGCCTATTATCTCCATAAACATGGTCAATGGTGAAGCTTAGTTTATTAGTCCATCCACCTTCGATTTCTGTTCCTGCTTTGGAAGAGACAAGAAGAGCTTGTGTGTACTCGCGCCTTACCAAACACACAGGTTTCATCTTTTTGTTGTTTTGCATTTCCATTGAAATTTTAACATAGTCCATAAAATTGTGTCTTTCTTTGTTTTTTCGTATTCAAATTGTATTCTATCTTCATTTCATTTCATTTAACATGGATGTTGTGAATGGATTGAAGCAGCAGTTGTAAGGAGTGCGTTTATGGTTCGTTTCATTTTAAAAGAAAATCTCCTTTGGTAGGGTTTCGTAATATTTTCCCTTCAAGTTCTACTCAATTTTTTTCATTGGTATACAAAATTATTGCTAAAATTTGTTTATGAATAAACTTAAAATTGTAATGTTTTCTGTTTGAAGAAATGTGCCACTTTTCTTGTTTGGATGTTTGAATTTGAGTTTGAGGTAGCTAAAAAGATGATTTGTGAATGGCTCTGAAAATTATACTGAGAAGCATTTTGGAGTCTAGTCGTTGAAATTCTCATCTTCTTGAAGAGTTGTTTTACATTGCATGGTTGCTGAGAATTTGTATGCAAACAAATTTGGTTAACACCCATGAAGGCTTGACTGATTGCATCTAAGAAAAGAAAAGTTACTGCATTGTAGGTCAGTAGCATGGATACAGGAAGGCTTCCATCCTCTCTGCCATTGTTCTTTCCGTTAAGGCTTCTTTCTCATGATAAAATTTTGTAAACATAAGCTTGCTCCTATGACAAAAGTCGATGTTCTGTCTAAAATGAAAGCTTAATCTGATTTCTAAGATTCTTCAAAATTTTGACCAGATTAGCTAGTAGCATATTCCCCAAAAATTGGACTCTCTTACTGACAAAAAGGCCAATGAAGGCATAGAGTTACATTCCCTTTCAGCTTGCATAAGACATTTTCAAATCTGAGGAGCTGCCAAACCTGATGGTGCCTGAGTGCGCCACTAGCTCTGCTGGACCATCCTTAGTCTAATTTTTTTGTCTCTTTTGTCGAACGTATGTTGTATTTTTTTAACATGTTCCTCTATTAAATAAAGCCATTTCTTTTATTAAAAAAAAAAGGTATTAAGACATTGATTTAAGAATGAAATTTATAAAGTACACATTTTTGTTTTTCAAGCTATATTATTTTCAACGTAATGACCAGACTGAAACCTTAGTAATCTACCTTATGTACTATATATTTCTATGTATCAAGGCAAACTTTAACTACTTTCTTCGATATGATGATCTTTTTTTTGTCTTTTTAATTTTCCCACACACCCAAAAGGTTATAGTTCTAATTGCAGTTATTACTATGATATAAACATTGAGTGCTCTCATTACTATTACACTATATATTTTTGTTATTTTATTACGCCAGCCAGTAAAATTAGTGTAGTGCTTTTCATTGTATTATGAGAACACCGTTTGTTAGCTTCTGTGATCAAATATAAGACTCCCCTTTGTCGGCCTCTGTATAGGAGGATTAGTTGTATTTCTTCAACTAATATTAGAGGATTAGTTGTATTTCTTCAAATATTATAAATAAATTAAAAGAAGTTTAGATTTTGAAGAATAAGTACATTAACAATTCATTGATTCTATTATCTATTTGATTAATAATAATATGAAGCATGATTTATATTTAGATGGCAACAACATAAATGTTGTATGCTGCTTCTAGGTGAAAATCTTAAAGAATAGTGGATTATTTTAAATGATATTGAAAAAAGTTTTGATTTCAAAATTTTTAAATTATATATTTGTTTTCTATCTTTTATGATTTCCACTTTTTTATAAATTAATTAACTGATTTCAACTTGAATCTCTTTTGGTATTGTTATATTTATTTACTTTGTTTGGTTTGGTATATAGATTAATTTAATTTATACAAATTGTTTGATATTCCATCTATTAGTCAAATGTCATTTCAAACAAATTCATCACTTAAAATTGAAACTTTTTTTTTTTGTATTATGAATAGTTTGAACCACAAGAATACAGAGAGAGAGGCAGTAGTACTACTGCTTCGCCAACCCCATTAGATTACCAACCACAACAAACAACATTACATAAAACGGCCTAAATCAAGGCACACTGTCATAACTCAAAGAAATACATTGAGAAAATAAAAAAAGGAACTTCCATCCGCCTCTGGTTGTATCTTCCACCTGGTATCACCGTTAGCCACTGCCAAAAGGTTCCTGTAGCTGCATCTTCCCACCTGTTACCGTAATCTGAGCAAACTGCTGAAGCCTGTTTGAGCACAGAGGATCCAACTTCCACTGCCAAAAAGCCCTTGCTATCTCTGCTCGCCAATAAAGTGCCTAGTCTGTCCAAGAGCTCCCAACCACCCTGCCAAAAGGATCCAAGTCCACACAGAAATAAAACAACTTCATGTCCTTAGTTTGCTGCATCCTCACCGCCTGTTGGCTCCTGCTGCTTCAATTTCTTCTAATTAAGCCTCTCTAGCAACCTTTTTATTGAACTCTTTTTGAAAGATCTCCAATGCTTGGAGAAAGATATAAGTGCTGGGCTGCCCTAGTTGCAAAGTAAGCCTAGCTCTAGCCTCCCTCATGGTGGGTTGAACGCTGCCATCGTCCAAGAAATTGAGAAATTTGAGCTTGGTTGCCTTCACAGCCAATGTGACCTGAACAACAATTTTGTGGATGATGAGTCCTCGTGAGGACTCAGTAAGTACCCTCATGCCCCCATTAAATCTTTCATTATTCCTTGAATTCCAAATGTGCCATAGAATTTTTGTTGAGAGACAAGACCAAGAGGACAAACTTGGTGGAGTTGATATGGATTGGAAGGGCAACAAGAAATACTTCTGGCTGAAAATGAAGAATAAACTGAGATTGATAGACCCACTAGAGGGACAGAAGAAGGACTTCCCCAGCATATGGTATACCTGGTGTAACGCCCAGAAGGGCAACAGAAGGATATATTCCAGGTTGGATAGATTCTATTTGAATAGAGATTTCTTCATCCCTGAGCCTCTTAGAGATGGGTGCAAAGTGGAGGTTCACCCCTTCACCCTATCTGATCATCACCCCATAAAAGTAAGGATATCCTTCAGCAAGGGACCGGGGGTTGTGAGGAGAAAGGATGGGGGATTTTTCCTCAACACCAATCTGTTGCAAGATAAAGACTATTGTGATGCCATCAAAACACTTAGAATATTAAACAATGGCCTACACAAAAGCAAAAGTGCCATAGAAAGATGGAATTTGAATGTCAAGGGGTGGAAATCTCTTTTCCAGATTGTTGGTAGAAAGAAAGCATTGGACAACAGGGAGTTGGAGGGTATTCTGCAAGAAAATCTACTACAAGCAAAAGCAGGGCTCCAAAAAGACCCCGGGAATGAGAACCTAGCCAGCAAGATGTCCTTAGCCAAGGACTCGCTGAGAAGGCTGCAAAATAGCAGAATTCAGGGGCTGAAGGTTAGATCCAGGACTAATTGGTTGGCAAATGGTGACAAAGGCTCAAAGTTCTTTTTTAATCTGCTAAGGGAAAAAAGTTTTAAGGAGCACATAGAACAGCTTCAGGTAGGTGAGGGAGCTTCTGGGGATCAAGAGGTAATTAAGAACCAGTTTTTCCTCTTCTACAAAGACCTTTTCTCCTCTGAGGAAGGTGGAAGTGGCGGGGCCAGTGCAAGGAGGCTTATCAATGATATAATCCCAAGGAAATTAGAAGGGCAAGAGGTGGAAAAGCTGGGCCAAGAAGTGTCCAAAGAGGAAATTCTAAAAGCAATTGATTCCATGCAGAATGATAAAACCCCAGATGCTGACGGTCTTCCGGCAGAATTCTATAAATCCTTCAAAGAGTGGATAGTGGAGGACCTCTTCTGCGTCTACAAGGAGGCACTGGAGATGGGCTCTCTGGGGAGGGACATCAACAAAGGTATTATCAAGTTGCTCCCGAAGGATGGGGACAAGACCCAAGTGAAAAACTGGAGACCCATAACACTGCTAAATGTCTCATATAAGATTTTGGCAAAAATCTTGGCAAGGAGACTAACTAATGTTCTGCCTAAACTCATCAGTACAACTCAAACAGGCTTCATCAAAGGCAGATATATCTTGGAAAACCTCCTTACCAGCTGGGAAGCTCTAGAATGGGCCAAAAACACTAAGCAGGAAGCTGCTATCTTATTGCTGGATTTTGAGAAAGCGTATGACAAGATTGAATGGCCATTTATAAGGCTCAGTCTTGAAGCTTTTGGGTTCCCACATAACTTTTTTTGCATGGTAGTCACTTTGTTCAAAGATGCAGTTGCTCAGGTTGATGTAAATGGCTCCCTTACAAAAGAGTTTTCTCTTGAAAGATCAATCAGGCAAGGATGTCCTCTGGCCCCAGCACTATTTGTGATTGCATCAAAAGCACTATACTATGTTCTCAGGACCGATAGGAGTTCCCCAAAGGTAAGAGGCATAGTATTGCCAAACAATGATGAGCTATTGAATGTCCAGTTTGTAGATGACATAGCTCTTTTCCCCTTGATGGAAGAAGAGAATATCTCCAATTTGATGAACAAACTGAACATATTTCGCAATGCTTCAGGCGCAAAAATCTCTCTCTAAATCAATCTTCCTAGGTTGGCATGATAGGCCCCCAGATTGGATTAACAAATTTGGTATACAATGGGGAGGCCCGTGCAAACAGGTGAGATTTTTGGGAATCCCTTTTGCAGTGAGTCCGAACCTTAAGGAAATGTGGGAGTGGATTAAAAGAAAAATTGAGAGGAAGTTGGAGAAATGGAACAAGAATTATATTACCTTGGCAGGAAGATTACAAGTCTGCCAAAAGATCCTCTCCTCTTATAGTCTGTATTTTGCCTCGATGTGGCTTTTTTGCAGCTACCAGGTAGATCAGATTCAAAAAAGAATCTGGGGTTTCCTTTGGTCAAATGGAAAAGGGGGTAGAAAGAGACATGCTGTAAAGTGGAGTTGGTGCTATGTAAGCAAATCTGAAGGCGGGCTGGGTCTTAAGGACCTGAAGATCCAGGGCATTGCACTAGCTGCTAAGTGGATCTTCAAGGCTTTAGATGGTAACGAGCCGTGGAAAGTCTTAGTCAGGAGCAATGTTCAAAGGGCAACCCCGAAGATCAGAAAAAGTTGGAGGAACCTCCCCCTCAGTGACCTCCTCAGTTGTCCCCTCCCTATAACCCCAGAAGGTTTAGTGGTTTTTAGGAGTATTTGGAAAGCGTGGGAAGTGGTAAAAGGGCACATTTGTAATGCTCAGGCCATACAGGGCAAGCTGGTTTATACTCATAGGTCTATCTGGTGGAATCTTGACCATAATGGGAAACCCCTGGCCCTCCTGCAGGGGTGCTCAGTGAAGGCCTGGAATTGCAAGGGTATTAAGCACTTTTCTGACATCTTGAACAAGGGCCACCTAATAGGTTGGGACCGACTGAGCACTAAGTTTCACTTACCAACCACCCAATGGAGGACATATACAGTCTTGAGAAAAGCATGCAAAGGTTTGGAATGGTCGGTTAACACTAAAGACAATGTTAATCAATTCCAAGAGTTCCTTTGGACTAATGGCTCCAACATTGGGAGCCTCAATGCTAAAACTATCTATAATACCCTTGCCAAACAGCAAGAAACATATGACTACCTAAATAGCAAGTGGAATAAGAACCTGCATAACACTGATTGGTCCAAAATTCTTTCTAATAACTGGGTTAAAATAATTGAGCTGAGGAAGGCTTGTTTCAGGTGGCTTTTGATCTTCCACAGGTTACCATACAAAAACAATACTAATGAAACTGAAATTTGCAGAATGTGTAGAGTTCCTGAATCAATCTCTCATATTTTCTTTGAATGTATATATGCAAAAGAAGTTTGGAATTTGTTTTGTAACCAGCTAAATGTTTGGAGCAATAATGGCACTCTTAGAATGGATAGAACTATTCTATTTGGCAGCAGTAAAAAAAATTTGAAACTTTTATTATTACTTATTATATTTTATTAACACAATATTGTTACTTAAATTAAATATGTTGTATTTATTTGTTGTTTCTACGTGTTATTTTATTGTATTCACTTTTTACAATATTTAAGTTAAGCTTTATTTTATTTTACTTGTAATCAAATCTCTAAAAAATAACTTCTTCATCCATTATTTTTATAGCTCTTTTTTGTTATCAATGTAAAAATTTAAAATTAGCAAAGAAATTAAGTGAGCTTAAAATTAACAATGTTAAAGAATTAATAAATCTTTTCCTTAAGTAAATGATGTTTTTTTTAAGTCTTGTTAATCTACTTTGCTGTAGATTTGTAAATATAAATGTAAATATTTAATATTAGCAATAAGAAAAAAAAATTACGTGTAGCTAAAATTAACAATGTTTAAGAATTAATAAGCACTCTACTCAACATTGTGTCTCCATTAGAAAATACGAGCTTCAAAAAAGACAAATAGATGTTGTTATGTAACTTTGACTATTGCAAACTCGAGACAAATTGTTCAAAAGGATTGCATTGTGTTATTTTATGTGTTTGTGCAATTCATTTGCAATTTTTCTCTAATTTCCTTAGGCGTTTCCTTGAACCTCCTATAGGTGCAAGTGCTAGTATATTTTTAAAGGAAAGGAAGAAGAGTTTAAAAATTGATGAAGAGAACCTATCCTTGTTTTTTTAAAATCCCTAATGCTACGTGGACTCTCCTTTCCTTACCTATATTCATATTAAAAATTAAAGAATCTTTCCTTAAGAATGTGGACTTTTATTAAGAGAATTATGTGGGAGGGGGTGTTGCAAGATTATAAAATTAATAGAAATTAACTTCATTTTATCTACTCCTATAGTTACGTCTGCATTCACTCATCACATTATATTACTAGGGGAGAAGACCCAGTAGCTACCACCCATTGAATAACCGCCACCTCCATGCTCACTCCACCCCCCAAATTTTTTTTAACTTTGATCCACTAAAAAACTTTTTATTAACAAATAGAAAATTACAACACCAATAGAAAATTACAACACCAATAGCTGCTCATAACAGAATGAGTCACTCACCAATCAAAGTACACAGCTAAACATGCCTTTGCATTTATAAAAGAAGTGAACTTGCACATAAAAAGGCCCATTTACAATTTCATTTAAATCATTTACTGTTACAATTACCTCCACTTGCAAATGTTTGTCCCTCACTACATTTTATATTTACAAGTATACATGCACAACTACTGGTGCTTTAGATGACATAATCACAATCTCCTTTGAACTATATGGGATTTGAAATGCACAGTCTTTCACACACTCCCTGACAGCTATATGTATTTATTTCATTTCCTGTAGGTACCTGCACAATTAAATATAGGTGTAAGGCTCCCCAATTAAACATCAAATCCAAATGTAATGCAGAATTCAGTCATATCATCTTTAAAAACCTACGTAACTTGCAGCTTCAAATTCAAATGCTCAAAGAAATTCAAATTTCAAACACAACAACCAAATTGAATGCATTCAATTGTCAGATTCAAATTCCTAAATAAGAGGGGGAAAGTAGCCAGCAGCATTCACAATTGCATGTTACTCCCAACAAAGTTGAAAGCAGTGACAAATATTTTCTGCACATTCCTCTGCACATTCCTCTGATATCCAAAGTCTCAAGTATGTACTTATAGTTATTTTCATTTATGCAGTGTCTTCTTACTTTATACATTCTACCATTTGTTAAAAATTTTCTACTTTCCATTGCACATACAGTAGGCTAGCATACATATATTTGTCATTTTACATTACGTGTCTCTTGTTCATTCAGCAAATCGATGTATATGTGTGTTTCCTTTGCCTATCCATTGAAAATGCAAACTATGGTACCTATATTTATATTTGTGTGTTTTTGCTCATTTGTCATTTACTTCAGTGTTTATATCAGGGTTTATAGTTGTTATTTATTTTTTCTTATATGTGTACCTATTTATATTTGTTTATTTTTGGTCATTTGTCAGGGTTGGTCATTTATCAGGGTTTAATATGTATATGTGTGTGTGTATATATATATATACATGCATTTATTATGTGTATTATGTATTTAAAAACATATACACATATATACAAATACATATATACATGTATATATGTACGTATATACATAGACAAACACACATATATACGTCTATTACTCTATTTAAATACGTTTCATTTGGCTGTCCAATACAATAGCCTAGCATTTGTTTATATTTTTCTACTTCCCATTGCACATACAACAGGCTACCATACATATATTTGTCATTTTACATTATGTGTCTCTTGTTCATTCAGCAAATCGATGTATATGTCTATCCTTTGCCTATCCTTTTAAAATGCAAACAATGGTACTGGTTAATCATTTTCTTCTGCATCTTTCACGACCCATGAAGGATTTATTCGATGATTGAAAAATTATTACTGCTTGTTTATGAAATAAATCATTCCTCTTACACTCCTTTTCCCACATTGAAGTTATGTATGTATGTATGTATGTATGTATGTAGCTTCATACATACATACATATATATATATACATATATATATGTATATATATATATATGCAGATACATACATACATATATACATATGTACATATGTATGTATGTATCTGCATACATACATACATACATACCCTAAAAAAAAAGTGAATTTGGTTTTCTTTTGTGCTTAAATTATTCAATACGACCTGGTAAAGTCGATTGTATCATGATTTTGTCTCCAGAAATGATCAGGAATTTCGTGGGTTTGAACACATGTCTATAAAAAACCCAGGTCACTTTGGGCATAAATCGACAAACCCATTAAAAATAAATATGTATTTTTCAAAACCCTTGCATGGTTTTTTCCAAATTCGTGTGCTTAATGAATTAATCTCATGAAACCCTTGCCTGGAATATTCTGCATCTATCTGAAAACGCACTTCTGTATTCCTGCCAGTGAGGAATTATTATTATGAAACCCTTGGTTAATTTCTTCTGCTCTTTTTTCAAAACCCAAGTCTATACAATGTGCTTTGAACATTGATATATATACATACATATATCTATGTATATATAGATATATATATGTATATGTACAGATATATGCATACATGTAACTATGTAATTATATGTATCCATAGATACATGTATACATATATTTATACAAATACATATAAATACATCTATATCTACATATATATGTAAACCCAAATTAAATGATGCAAAAGAATGGGATACCCAACAAAAAAAACATTAGTCATATGCTTTAATCGGACCCTAATTGGGGTGTAATGTGTTTGGTGTCCGGTGCTTTAGTAAGGAGATTAATATGTAGGAATGATTTTTAATGGGCACCAAAATGATTTTATAAGGTGCTAACCTGAATTAGACCCATTGACTTTTGAGTAGATTTGAATGATAAAATAGATCTATTTTATATTTTGCAAAGTTTATACTTGTGTTTTGTATTTATATCTGTGTTTTGCAATGTTTATACATTGTTTTTCTGACACTTGATCACTTGCAATGTACAAGATCATTGACAATCATGGCACCAAGGCACAAGAGGAAAAGATCGGGTGTGAGGCGCTTGAATAGAGTACCTCGTGTAGTGACATTCAATGTTCTAGATGTTGATGAAGAGCCAGCAGTGAACATGGACGAGGAAGTTATTTCTGAAAATGCAGAACAGACCAATGAAAATGATGGTTTTGAACCTGCTGTTCATAATACTGACGTAGAAATGGAACCGCCGTCTGCTGACCAAGTGACAACCCCAGATCATAGCATGAAAAGTTGGTCTATGGATGACATGGAAAAAGCCATTGCAGATGTTGAAGACCATTGAATGTCAATCAGAGGTTCAGCGATCAAATGGGGAATCTCGCCTAGCAGTTTGCGGTCATGGCTCAATGGTGTGACATCCACAAAAAAGAGGGGGCCACCAACAATCCTGACTGACGAAGAAGAAGCTGAAATTGTGCAATGGTGTAAAGATATGGCTAATATTGGCCATGGCCTTCAAGTGTCACAGCTTAAGTCAACGGTGGCCCACATGGTTGGAGTGAGGCCTAACCCATTCACAAATGGGATACCAGGGAGGTCATGGTGGGTTGGATTTCGTCAAAGGCATCCTGATCTGACAATTCGAACACCCGAAGGAGTGGACACAGATCGAGCTATAATGTTGCAGCCCGAAATAGTTTCTTCATTCTATGATAACTTGGAGGAGTTGTACATCAAACTTAATTATGGGCCCAACAACATATGGAACTGCAATGAAACAGGTGTGCAAGCTGGCAGAAATTGTGCAATGAGAGTTGTTGCAAAAACAGGGACGAAATGTGTTCCACAATTAATTGCTAAAAGCAGAGAATGGATCACTGTTCTAGCTTGTGTTAGTGCAACAGGTCAAGCTATACCTGGTTACTATTTGTTCAAGTCCAAAAGGAACATTAAAAACTATATTGTTAACTGTGAGCCAAGGGCATGCATGGAAATCCAAGAGCATGCTTGGATGACCAAAGAATTATTTGTGGCATGGTTAAAACACTTCGCAAAAAATGTCCCAGGAGATGTGTCACCAACCAACATAAAGCTTCTAATCTTTGACGGTCATGGCAGCCATGTGGCATTCAAAACGGTTGAAGAAGCAAAGGCTATGGGAATAGATTTGCTCACACTTCCAAGCACATTGCAGCCACAAATTGCAGCCCCTTGATGTTAGTGTGTTCTCACCATTTAAGAACTACTTCAAACAACAAAGGACTATATGGCTCTCTGCAAATCCTCAACTTGACATTGGAAGGGAAGAGTTGGCAACACTTGCCAGCAAAGCTTTTGCACAAGCTTTGAATCCTAATAACATTGCAAGTGGTTTTAGAAAAACAGGAATTTGGCCATTAGATCGACATGCACTTGACTTGGATATGGGGCCAAGCCAAGCTTTCGTGGTTGAAGAGGAAGGAATGACATTGGGATCAGAAACTGAGGGTGATACAGCTGATGAAGAGGCACAGTTCATGGCAGCTAAGACTTGTTTGAGGATAGCAAGTTGGAATGAGGAACAGATTGGATAGTTTGTGGATACCTTTTCTGCAAACATTCCACCAAATCCAGAAAACATTGAGGCAACATAAATTCAACAAGAACCAGCAGTTCGATCATGTAATCAAGCAGCTGAAAATGAAGAGAGTCTGAATCTGCCATCTGAATTTCAAGATGCAGCTTTGAACCTAGGGGTGCATCTCAATTTCACTCAAGTGGATGAAGGGTTGTCCATGCCATCACCACCGAATGTTGATCCTGAAGATGTCATCCATTACTTCATAACTAGGAGAAATTGGGAGGCTGAAAATGATGAAGAGGATGGACTCGATGGTAATGACTCAAGTGATGAAGAGGCTGACTATGTGCCATGCACACAAGTCAATGATCAGCAACCAGCAGGCAGCAAAAGCACTTTTTTGCAACTCCCAATGCAATGAGTGCGCCAATCATCTAACAGAGGTCGCAATGGGGTCCTACGCCTTAGTTGGCAGTCTCAAATTTTGACATCGGATGATTTCTTCAATTTGCTGAATGAACAAGAGGCACAGAAGCAAAGAAACCAAGAATTGTAGCAAAGGAAAAGGGAGCAAATGGCTGAAAGGAAGGCAAAAAGAGAAGCAATCCTCGCACAGAGGGAGGCAAACAGATTGGAGCGTGCTGCAAAAAAAAAAAAAATTGCAGAGGAGAAACTGAGGCAGCGACATGAAAAGGAGCTTCAAAGGGAGCAAGCAAAGATTGCTAGACAGTTGAAGGAAAACCAAAAGCAGGCGGAAAGAGCAGAAAGAAACAGAAGTAAGAGTACTCCTACAACTCCTCTTCCAAGTCAACATCCAATTTTAAGGGACATGATTAACATTTTGTCTCCAGCCTTTGCAGCTCTTAGCAGCCTACAAAATGGGTCTTTTGAAGGCTGCTCTCCACAGTTACAGCTAACTCCAGAGGCAAATCATGCATTGCTTGCTTGTATAGCAAGTGCCATACAGAACAATCCGCAGTCCTCAACATCTTCTCCAGTTGACGCGGAGTCAGTTGACCCCCAAGGACACACCACTTCATAATCAGATCTGTGGATGTCTGATTAGGATTTTTTGTTGTCAACTTTTTGACCTCGAAGTGTGCTAGAGTGTTTTTTGTAAAACTGAATGCTAGTCTATTGTATTGGACAGCCAAAGGATAGTAGTTTGTTGTATTGGATAGCATTTGGATACTAGTGTCTAATTTTGTAGAACTAAATGGTAGTCTATTCTCAACTTATCTAATTCGATGTGTTCCAATGTGTTTTTTGTATATATAAAGACTCCTTGTCTTCTTTCCAAGTTAATGATCTATGCTTTTGTGATTCGAAATCAGTTTTGTGTTTGCTGTATTCATCTATCATTGATGTGATTTAAAAATATGACTCACTAGTCTATTCAAGTTCTATGTTTTCTAAATAATGCATTTGGTAAAGGTTGAAAACATTATAATTCAAACTTTGTATTTTTCCTGACATCAGACTTTTTGAAAATTCTAACTTAATAATTCAATAAGTTTCTATGTATTTTCTCACATCAATTTATTTTGAAAATTCTAACTTCACATATGTATTTGTTTGTTGCATAGATATATATATAATATAACTATACATCTATATGTAGCATATCCATAAATTGTAACTGTAAGTGTTAGTGGAAATCAATCTAATTCTAAATTGTAAGTTTACAATGAATAAGTAAATCCCACCATAAATCAAATCCCATTGTTCAGGTTCATGAATGAACATCATCAGAAAAAAGAACATCATAAATGAACACAATGTCTAGCAGGTCACAACCAAAGTAAACTCTTGAAAGACTTGACCTGAAATGTCATCATGCAAATTGACTTGCTCTTTACAACCTCCCTAGTTGTGTATACATGCATACATATATATATATATATGTATGTATGTACGTATATACATACATACATACATACATACATACATACATATATATGTATACACAACTAAGTATATGCATACATATAACTATACATCTATATGCAACATATCCATAAATTAATCTATTTGAAATTATAAAATTTTGAACACATACACTTGGAAATTAATTTAATTGTAAATTGTAAATGTAAGTTTACAATGAATAATAAAAATGAACATTATAAATGAACACAATGTCTATCGGGTCACAGCCAAAGTAAAGTCTTGAAAGACTTTACCTGATATGTAATCTTACAAATTGACATGCTCTTCACAACCTCCTAGCCATTTGACATGCCTGCCACAACAAACAAATATAATACAACAAACAAACATGGACAATAGTTATTGAAATAAATAAAAAGATATACTAGTTAGTAAAAAACATAGAACAATAATTGAAACTTAGAACAATTTGAACAAAAAATCCTTAATTATTTGGTGTGTTGATAAACACAATTACCAAACTGCCCACCATGAACATCGTTACACCACCTCTCCTTGTTCTCCCATGCCTGCAAGAAAAGATTTACAACCACGGGTAGTCACAACCGAGGCTAGTAACATACAAACATCATATGACCTTTGAAATAATGCATGTACAACAACACATAATTAATCAAGTTCAATTGCGAATATAGTAGTAGAGGAGAAAAATTGTGAATGCCACTGGCTGCTATCCCTCTTATTTAGAAATTTGAATCTGACAATTGAATGCATTCAATTTGATTGTTGTGTTTCAAATATGAATTTGTTATAGCATTTGAATTTGTAGCTGCCAGTTACGTAGGTTTTTAGAGATGATATGACTGAATTCTGCACTATATTTGGATTCGATGTTCATTTGGGAAGCCTTATATATCTGTGATTTTTTGCAGGTTTGCATGCATGCATAGAGTCATACAAACATAAGCATACATGCAAACATTCATAGAAACATAAGCATACATGCATGTATTCATATAAACATATACATACATATAAATTGCAGAAAATCAGTAATATACATTGCAAAGCAGAAAAAACACCTAAATGTGTCACTTTTAACATCTAATTAAAACTCTTTTATCATTCAAATCCGCTCAAAATTGAATGGGTCTAATTCACGTTAGCACCTTATAGAATCATTTTGGCGCCCATTAAAAATCACTCCTACATATTAATCTCCTTACTAAAGCACCGGACACCAAACACATTACACCCCAATTAATCTTCATTTGGGGTCCGATTGATGCATATGACTAATGTTTTTTTGTGGGTATCCCATCCTATTCATTCACTTTACCGCGCGCTGTCTTTGTAGCTGCACATACACACACACACACACACACACATATATATATATATATATGTATGTATCTATATATGTATGTATGTGCATACATACATACATACATACATGTATATATGCACATACATACATACACACATACACACATACATATATGTATGTATGTATGTATGTGCATACATACATGCATACATACATACATATATATATGTATATATGTACATACATACATACACATATACATATATGTATGTATGTATGTATGTGCATACATACATACAGACATACATGTATGTATGTATGCATGTACATACATACATATATACATATATATATAAATGTATGTATGTATGTGCATACACACATAGATACATGCATACATATATACAACACATGGCGAAAAGGAGTGTAAGAGGAATGATTTATTTCATAAACAAGCAGTAATAATTTTGACATCATCAAATAAACCCTTAATGGGTTGTGAAAGATGCAGAAGAAAATGAATAACCAGTACCATTGTTTGCATTTTGAAAGGATAGGCAAAGGATACACACATATACATCGATTTGTTGAATGAACAAGAGACACAAAATGTAAAATGACAAATATATGTATGGTAGCCTGCTGTATGTGCAATGGAAAGTAGAAAAATATAAACAAATGCTAGAATGTATAAAGTAAGAAGACACTGCATAAATGAAAATAACTATAAGTACCTACCTGATACTTGGGATATTAGAGGAATGTGCAGAGGATGCTTGTCGTTGCTTTCAATACATACATACATATATACATGTATGTATGTATGTGCACATACATACATATATGTATGTATGTATGTACACATACATACATACATACATACATACATTTTTGTAATATGAAAGATGCAGAAGAAAATGATTAACCAGTACCATTGTTTGCATATTCAAAGGAGAAAGATGTTAGATGTTACCTGAGGCCTGTTGTATGTGCAATGGAAAGTATGGTATGTATGTATATACCATACATATATGTATGGTCTGTATGTATGTATACATACAGACCATACATATATACATACATACATGTATGTATATATGTATGTCTGTCATACATACATACATGTATGTACATATGTATGTACGTATGTGTATATATGTATGTCATGTGTGTATATACATACAATGTATTATTATGTATGTGTACATACATACATATATGTATAATATGTATGTATGTATGTATGTACATACATACATATATATACATACATGTATGTATATACACCTCATGAGACATACATATATACACATATATACACATCATACATATGTACATACATGTATGTATGCATGAACATACATATATACACATCATACATGTATGTATGTATATACACATACAAACATACATATTACACATCTACACATACACACACACATACATATATGATATACATGATGTGTATATATATGTATGTCTATAGTATACATACATGGATATATGTATTTGCTAACTAATATACATATATACATACATGTATGTATGTATGTACACATACAAACATACATATATACATACATGTATGTATGTATATATGTATGGTCTGTAGTATACAGACATGCAATTCATACATGTATGTATATATGTATGGTCTCAGATGTATACATACATACAGACCATACATGTATATATGTATGGTCCTGTATGTGTATATGTATGGTCGTATGTATACATACATACGCACCATACATGTATATATGTATGGTCTGTATGTGTATATGTATGTCTGTATGTGTACATACATACAGACCATACATATATACATGGTATGTGTGTACACATACATACATGCATATATGTATGTATGTATGTGCACATACATACCATACATATATGTATGTATGTATGTATTGGGTTTTTCAGAAATGTGCACAAGAAATTAACCAAGGGTTTCATAATAATAATTCCTCACTCGTAGGAATACAGAAGTGCGTTTTCAGATAGATGCAGAATATTCCAGGCAAGGGTTTCATGAGATTAATTCCTTAAGCAAACGAATTTGGAAAAGCCAAGCAAGGGTTTTCATGAATTCGTTTTGAGATAGATGCAGAATATTCCAAACAAGGGTTTCATGAGATTAATTCATTAAGCACAAGAATTTGGAAAAAACCATGCAAGGGTTTTGACAAAAACATATTTATTTTTAATGGGTTTGTTGATTTATGCCCAAAGTGACATGGGTTTTTTATAGACATGTGTTCAAACCCACAAAATTCCTGATCATTTCTGGAGACAAAATCATGAGACAATCGACTTTACCAGGTCGTATTTAATAATTTAAGCACAATAAAACCCGTATTTGGAAAAACAAAGCAAGGGTTTTCACAAAGCCACGAAATTCGTTATCATTTATGCATACAAAATCATGATACAGTCGACTTTACCACGTTGTGAGCGCGCGGTAACATGATGACATGAAATTATTTTACCCCAAAAAAAACTCGTGTGTATAACGCCAGTACCATGACATTAGCAGAATAAAACAGCACATGGCGAGATGCATGTAAGATGCATGATTTATTTCATAGACAAGCAGTAATAATTTATCAATCGTCGAACAAACCCTTCACGGGTCTTAACCATCGAATAAACCCTTCACGGGTCATGAAAGATGCAGAAGAAAATGATTAACCAGTACCATTGTTTGCATATTCAAAGGTAAAAGATGTTAGATGTTACCTGGAGCCGTGCACACGTGGAGGAGTTGTGGGGAGCCGTTGCCATCCGCAGCCTTCTCCATCGCCGGGAAGCTTCTAGACAGCGTGTGGTAAAACGAATGAATAGGATGGGATACCCACAAAAAAACATTAGTCATATGCGTCAATCGGACCCCAAATAAATATTATTTGGGGTGTAATGTGTTTGGTGTCCGGTGCTTTAGTAAGGAGATTAATATGTAGGAGTGATTTGTAATGGGTGCCAAAATGATTCTAGAAGGTGCTAACGTGAATTAGACCCATTCACTTTTGAGCAGATTTGAATGATAAAAGAGTTTTAATTAGATATTAAAAGTGACATATTTAGATGTTTTTAAAAAAAAATTTGGTGGTTATATTTAGCGGGTACTGGGACGTTAGGTGATGGCAAGCGGGCAACACCTCTAAAAGGGGTCTTTTTGACATCCGCGCGCATATCGGATGCTACCACACTCTACCGAATTGCCCAAAAGCCAAAACCTTAGTTATAAGATCTTAACTCATGTGCGGAAAAAACTCATAAATTTTTTTTCCGATTCGACATACGGTTTGAATTCTACGGTTGCGTGAAGTTAGCCCTGGCAGATACTAGGTCTTCTCCCCTATTTCACTTTCCCTCTTACCATTTTCAATTACCATTTTGGTGGTCATTGGCTACACGCATTGTATTTTTATTGCAATGTAATTAATGGATGGTAAAATATTATTCCATGGCGATAAATAAAATGCTCATTATTTTAAAGTCTTGTCCATTCATTTTTTTTAAACTGTATTTTCTCTTTTAATAAACATACTCTAAAATCAGAAGTTTGCTTAACTCGAGGGATTTATAGTTATCCTGTGCCTCACATTGGGCGCCAGAAGAGTACATCGATAATTGTGATATATTATAAGGTGGCATTCATGAAGATTGACAGAAAGGTAATTTGATTTAATTAAGTTATTGCATTCGTTTTTAGTGGAAAGAGGCACCCTTTTGAGTTTCTTTATTTCTACTGGCTAGTCTTACGGCTGCCCCAGGTAAGCGATGACTTACATATTATCATCATAATAGCATTTGGAAGATTTAATCTAAAATAATGTTATTTATTTGTGCCCTAATTTTTATTTTCTTTCTATTACATTGGGAGGTTGCTGCTCAGCGAAATAAGGGAGAATGCCCCCATGACTGAACTAAGTCTGGTAGAGGAGAGGGGGTCTGTTGAAGAGGGAGACACACTGGAGGATTTGGGCTACATCGACACACCATTTGCTCACATGTAGGCAACAAGAAATGACAGTAGTGATGGAGTTGAAAAAGGAGGAAAAGTAATGCTGAGCGTAACCCATTGTTGGGCATTAAATTTGTTGCTTTTTTTACAGTTGCATTGATGTTACTTTCTGCTCTTCCTTCTCTCTTTCATTTATCTTCTTACCTTTCTATTTGGGTTTGCCTTTGATCTATTTTTTTATTTTATTTATTTTTATTCTAATTTTCTTTCTACAGGCACATTTTCAGACGTCAAGAGCTATTATAGTAGGCTAAAGGGTCTAAAGGGTTAAATATGTGTTGGGTAAATCTAGTGTTAGCTCAGGGGTGCCTGCAAACGACATACATTGACTCAGTTAGGCATGAAGCTATACCACTCTGAGCTTGCTTGTCCTCACTTTTTTTTTTCCTTAAAGGAAAAACCAAGTATGAACTTGAAGTTATTGCAGTCTACCCATGATTTAATCACTTTCATCTTTTAGTTTCCTGGAGAGCAGGTTGCAATTGAGGAAGTGAATTTTTTGAGAGGATTTTGTTCAACTCCCAACAGGGTATTGCACATATTTTGAGAGGTGTCTATGTTGAAATTTTTTGTACATAATTAAGAATAATTTTCAAGCAGTTCCTACATGAATGAATTTTCTTTTTCTATGGACTAGCAGATTTCCAACAATAGGTAAAATCAAAATAAGTATACTGTTACATCCACAATATTAGCGCAGAGTTTACACCTTGTTAGTTGCAGCATAGTGGCATTAAATAATAAAAAAAATGACATCTACTTTAACATTTTAGCTACCCTTTCTTCTGCTAATTTCCAAGGGAAATATTTATAAAATTCTAGTTCTAAGCATATTTCATAAAAATCCTATTTCCTGTAGAATATCACATTCCTTTTGGAAATAAATTTACAGGACCATTATGCTATAGTAACAAACGTAGATGGAAGCCTCTAGTTGAACCTCTGCAATTTCCTACAAACCAAACTATCCAAGGAGTGCCCTCCACCCGACCATAATGGGTCGTCGAACCTTACAATAGGCTCTCACCATTCCCCCGAGCCAAGAGGAAACAACAAGGACCCTAGATGGTTAAGAAGAAAACACACACAAAGCTAAACAATCCCATCCACCCACAAGGTAATTAAATCACATGAAAATACCCAATTTTCAAGGGAGTAGACAAACACTCCAAATTTAAGTTTAGAATTGAAAACACAATGTATACTTGAAATGTCATAGAAGTAGCATCAATATCACCATCCACTTAAGGACTTCTACATACCAGTCTTTCAGTAAACTCAAGAAAGATGAAAATAGAAAGAAGACTTACCTCCCCAACCAGTCAGCTAATAAGGTTAAGACATATTTAGCCTCATTACTCCTCTGCATTTTTCTTCCCAACCTTCTCCTATCCATCTCCAACAAG
This sequence comes from Sequoia sempervirens, assembly GCA_007258455.2. Taxonomy (NCBI): domain Eukaryota; kingdom Viridiplantae; phylum Streptophyta; class Pinopsida; order Cupressales; family Cupressaceae; genus Sequoia; species Sequoia sempervirens. The sequence goes on along the minus strand of VDFB02000013.1, from coordinate 294,239,971 downwards.
CATTTCCCTTCCAAAACCAAAAGGAAAAACCCCCCAGCGCCGCCTCCTGCAGCCCACATATCTCTCTCCTCTTGTCTACCAAGCAAAATGACATATGTAAGGCCAAATTTTAGACTTTGCTAGCAGTCAGCCACACTATGCTAAGCATGCATGCAGTTCAAGGAGGTATTGACACCGCACATAAGGGGGGGAAAGAACAAATTTAAGTTCTTTTTTTTTACTGTACATTCTTCCTTTCTAAATAATTTTTGTCCTTTATTTTAATAAAATAATATGAATACTTTAGTGTCTTATTAAAATATAGTATTATTTAATAAAATTTATTTAATAATTATCTTCACATGATAATAAATTATCAATTATAATTAAATACAATACTTTTTACAATGAAAATTAATTTATTTATAAAATAATAATTATTTACTTTATATTTATAAACTTAATTTATTTAATTTATTTTGATTTTTTTCAAATTCATTTAAGTTACCTTGTAGGAAAATTTTAATTTAATTTACTAATTAAACAAAGCCATTATGTTTACCACACAATTCAATGACACAGTAAACAATGAAAGCACAAATAAATACTTACACCAATATCTAGAACGACCAAAACAGAGGGGCACTACATGGAAAGTTCAATGTGGGACAACAACAAAAGAAAGTGATGTTGTAGTACATAGTGAGGAGCAGCCAATACAAGAAAATAGAAGATGTGAAAAATAGGTCAAGTCCAATAAGAAAAGGACCAAGATGAAACTGACAGAGTATAGAAAGGGAAAAGGTGATGCAATTGAAGAGGATGGAACAATTACAAGAACAAATTGGTAGGAGGTTACAACAAACACAAGCACAAAGAAATGTAAGCAAACTGATTCAGATGCATGTAATAAAGATGCTTTTGACACTTTGCATGATATTGAGAATTTGAAAGAAGAAGACGAGAGGGATGTTGAACTTAACAATGAATACAAAATGTATGAATGTGAAGTGGATTTTTGGAAGCTTGCAGATGGGAAAAGTATGAGAAGAGGTAGATACAAGAAGAAAGTGGGAAAAAAATGAAGGAAAAACAAGAAAATCATACTACACAAGGAATGGGATGAGAAGAATAGAAAATAAGAGTGGACAGTGAAAACATGGCATGATGAGTACCTGCAAAGTAATGAAGTCCAAGAAGGTGCAGTAGACAATGAAGAGATAGATGTTGGAGTAGCAGGAGCTAAGAGTGAGGAAGATGAAGAAATACTAGATGAAGAATTTGTAGAAATGAAATGTGAAGAGGGTGCAACAAATTGTGATAGTGGAGGAGATCTATGAGATCAATATTTGGCAATACAAAAAGAATGGATGAAGAAATGAAGATAGATGGGACAAAAAAAGGATCCTATGATAAAGCCTCTAACGGTTGATGAAGAAGTTAATATAGCCATATAGGAAAAGGTAAATCTGTTAACACTCCATGATGATATTATTTTGAATTCAGTTGTTATGTTGTATGACGAGGAATTTGGGAAAGAGTATGGAATAATACAAGTAGTTGTGAATAAAGATGTGGGGTGTGATAATTTGGACAAGCTAATTGCTTCAAGTAAGAAAATGATGCAAGCAGAATATGAGATAGACAGTTTATATTTATATAAGGACATGAATGATATTATTGTTATGGAAGGAAATATGTCAAGGGTGCAAGAGATTGAAGTCATAAAAATCTTTGATTTTCATCTAATCATTTTCCTTGATGGTGAGATAAGCAACCGATGGAGAAGGATGGCAAGTGAAGATTGTATATTCAAGAGTATGAAGAGAGACAGTGAGTAGCAATGCTGGAGGAATATGATGATCATTCCAAAACGATGCTGGAAGAAGAGAAAGAAAAGAAGAGCGAGCAAGAATGATTGGTTGATGATAGAGGCAAACAATTTTGAAAACCTCCATGTGCAGGAGCACATTCTTTTTGTCCCTTAGGGAGTCTGATGTAGGCGCATCTCAATTTTGTTGTGCAAATGTTTGGTTTCATTTTTGGTTTTTGTTTTTCTTTGTTTCCTTGTTTTCTTAGACAAGTGGCGACACTTGAGACTGTTTGAGTTTATTTGTTGATTGGCTGGAATGAATGGGAATTTATGGAAATAAGAAGTTGATCCTTAGTGAATGAAAAAATAGTTCCAAAACAAGAGAGGGAAGCACATGGGGAACAAAGAGTAAAAGTATAATTAAAAGATCAAAACATAGTATGGAGGGCTTGGCATGTCGCACAGGGGCAAAAAATGTTGAGCATGAAATGAAATGCTAAAGGAGCACGCACCGGTGACAAGATGTGAGAAGCACAAATATATTGAAAGTAGGCACTTGAAAGCATGGGACAAATGAATAGAGAGTTCGCGGGATCTGAAACCAAAGAAAAATGAATTTGTAGAGGCTGCACATAAATTGGAAAAAGAAGTTTTTGGGGAAAAAGAAATTAGGGTACGTGAGACTTGAGAAGTTAGTTTGTAATCAATAAAAAGTGCTAACAAAACCACACTTTGTAGTTTTGCAATGAATGCCTGAGGAAAGAGAGTACAAGTGCACCACATTAGGGAGAATCGATGTGGGTAGAGAAATAGAAAGGGAGTGAAGGGGTGTGCAGTCAGAAGGTGAGAGTCATGTAAATACAGGACAATTAGGAGGGGCGTAGGGAAAGAAAGGAAGCTGTCTGGTTGAGGAAATCGGTAAGAAATTTCAAATCATCATATGTGCTTAAAGGGAGGCGTTGGTAGATTGAAATGAGGCAAATTGTTTTAAAAACATTTAAAGAAGATGATAAGAGAAACTACATTTGATGGGGGTCACCAAGTGTAGAAAGAATCCACACCAATGTGAAGGAGAAGATAGTTGCTACAGGAGCATCAAGGAGGAAACAAATACAAATGTAAATGTTTTTGTTTCAAATAAGTAATATTGAATTTCCTCCAATATTTCATTGTATTTAAATTTACAAGTGAATACAAATGTTTTATATGGGAGCTAGAATAAAGAATATGTTGGATTTCGATGAGTTTCACTGTGAGTGTGAATGCTGAAGTGTGTGTTCATCAGATAGGAAAGTACTATGATGAGATAATGTGTGATATTATGCCTATAAATGTTTGCCATGTTTTTTTAGGAAGACCTTGGCAATTTGATAGGTGTGCAATGCATGATGGGTATGCTAATACATTCTCCTTAACGAAGAATGGAATCAAGCACAAATTGAAGCCATTGAGTAATGAAGAAGGAAAGGTATGTACTAACACTAGAAATTGTTTGATTAATGGTGTTAAATAGTTAGTGAAGGAGGATGAGGATAAAGATCATGATTTACTAATGCAAGTTACAACAGTGTTGATTGCATCAAGATGGGTAAGGTGAAAGTTTCAGTGGAGAAAGGAGAGGTAAAATCTATTTTTTGTGAAAATATTGTTGAAACTGATTTATTTGAGCATGATAAGATTGGTTTAGAAGAGAATATTGCAGCAATGAATGCATTGGTAGATGAAATTAGTATAGTTGAAATTGAGGAAGTAGATGAGCAAGTAAAAGTTGAGTTGATTGATGAAGAGA
>VDFB02000013.1:294035860-294236290 GCA_007258455.2 Sequoia sempervirens | reverse complement strand
TATGTAATTATATGTATCCATAGATACATGTATACATATATTTATACAAATACATATAAATACATCTATATCTACATATATATGTAAACCCAAATTAAATGATGCAAAAGAATGGGATACCCAACAAAAAAAACATTAGTCATATGCTTTAATCGGACCCTAATTGGGGTGTAATGTGTTTGGTGTCCGGTGCTTTAGTAAGGAGATTAATATGTAGGAATGATTTTTAATGGGCACCAAAATGATTTTATAAGGTGCTAACCTGAATTAGACCCATTGACTTTTGAGTAGATTTGAATGATAAAATAGATCTATTTTATATTTTGCAAAGTTTATACTTGTGTTTTGTATTTATATCTGTGTTTTGCAATGTTTATACATTGTTTTTCTGACACTTGATCACTTGCAATGTACAAGATCATTGACAATCATGGCACCAAGGCACAAGAGGAAAAGATCGGGTGTGAGGCGCTTGAATAGAGTACCTCGTGTAGTGACATTCAATGTTCTAGATGTTGATGAAGAGCCAGCAGTGAACATGGACGAGGAAGTTATTTCTGAAAATGCAGAACAGACCAATGAAAATGATGGTTTTGAACCTGCTATTCATAATACTGACGTAGAAATGGAACCGCCGTCTGCTGACCAAGTGACAACCCCAGATCATAGCATGAAAAGTTGGTCTATGGATGACATGGAAAAAGCCATTGCAGATGTTGAAGACCATTGAATGTCAATCAGAGGTTCAGCGATCAAATGGGGAATCTCGCCTAGCAGTTTGCGGTCATGGCTCAATGGTGTGACATCCACAAAAAAGAGGGGGCCACCAACAATCCTGACTGACGAAGAAGAAGCTGAAATTGTGCAATGGTGTAAAGATATGGCTAATATTGGCCATGGCCTTCAAGTGTCACAGCTTAAGTCAACGGTGGCCCACATGGTTGGAGTGAGGCCTAACCCATTCACAAATGGGATACCAGGGAGGTCATGGTGGGTTGGATTTCGTCAAAGGCATCCTGATCTGACAATTCGAACACCCGAAGGAGTGGACACAGATCGAGCTATAATGTTGCGGCCCGAAATAGTTTCTTCATTCTATGATAACTTGGAGGAGTTGTACAACAAACTTAATTATGGGCCCAACAACATACGGAACTACGATGAAACAGGTGTGCAAGCTGGCAAAAATTGTGCAATGAGAGTTATTGCAAAAATAGGGATGAAATGTGTTCCACAATTAATTGCTAAAAGCAGAGAATGGATCACTGTTCTAGCTTGTGTTAGTGCAACAGGTCAAGCTATACCTGGTTACTATTTGTTCAAGTCCAAAAGGAACATTAAAAACTATATTGTTAACTGTGAGCCAAGGGCATGCATGGAAATCCAAGAGCATGCTTGGATGACCAAAGAATTATTTGTGGCATGGTTAAAACACTTCGCAAAAAATGTCCCAGGAGATGTGTCACCAACCAACATAAAGCTTCTAATCTTTGACGGTCATGGCAGCCATGTGGCATTCAAAACGGTTGAAGAAGCAAAGGCTATGGGAATAGATTTGCTCACACTTCCAACACATTGCAGCCACAAATTGCAGCCCCTTGATGTTAGTGTGTTCTCACCATTTAAGAACTACTTCAAACAACAAAGGACTATATGGCTCTCTGCAAATCCTCAACTTGACATTGGAAGGGAAGAGTTGGCAACACTTGCCAGCAAAGCTTTTGCACAAGCTTTGAATCCTAATAACATTGCAAGTGGTTTTAGAAAAACAGGAATTTGGCCATTAGATCGACATGCACTTGACTTGGATATGGGGCCAAGCCAAGCTTTCGTGGTTGAAGAGGAAGGAATGACATTGGGATCAGAAACTGAGGGTGATACAGCTGATGAAGAGGCACAGTTCATGGCAGCTAAGACTTGTTTGAGGATAGCAAGTTGGAATGAGGAACAGATTGGATAGTTTGTGGATACCTTTTCTGCAAACATTCCACCAAATCCAGAAAACATTGAGGCAACATAAATTCAACAAGAACCAGCAGTTCGATCATGTAATCAAGCAGCTGAAAATGAAGAGAGTCTGAATCTGCCATCTGAATTTCAAGATGCAGCTTTGAACCTAGGGGTGCATCTCAATTTCACTCAAGTGGATGAAGGGTTGTCCATGCCATCACCACCAAATGTTGATCCTGAAGATGTCATCCATTACTTCACAACTGCGAGAAATTGGGAGGCTGAAAATGATGAAGAGGATGGAGTCGATGGTAATGACTCAAATGATGAAGAGGCTGACTATGTGCCATGCACACAAGTCAATGATCAGCAACCAGCAGGCAGTAGAAGCAATTTTTTGCAACTCCCAATGCAAATGAGTGAATAATCATCTTAACGAGGGTCTGTGAGAGAATGGCCCCATCAATGGAGTGGCGGATCGACCTGAATGGAAGAAACAAGGAATCAGTGGAATGGAATGGAGGAATGGAGGAAACCGAGGCGTTTACATGAAAAGGAGCTTCAAAGGGAGCAAGCAAAGATTGCTAGACAGTTGAAGGAAAACCAAAAGCAGGCGGAAAGAGCAGAAAGAAACAGAAGTAAGAGTACTCCTACAACTCCTCTTCCAAGTCAACATCCAATTTTAAGGGACATGATTAACATTTTGTCTCCAGCCTTTGTAGCTCTTAGCAGCCTACAAAATGGGTCTTCTGAAGGCTGCTCTCCACAGTTACAGCTAACTCCAGAGGCAAATCATGCATTGCTTGCTTGTATAGCAAGTGCCATACAGAACAATCCGCAGTCCTCAACATCTTCTCCAGTTGACGCGGAGTCAGTTGACCCCCAAGGACACACCACTTCATAATCAGATCTGTGGATGTCTGATTAGGATTTTTTGTTGTCAACTTTTTGACCTCGAAGTGTGCTAGAGTGTTTTTTGTAAAACTGAATGCTAGTCTATTGTATTGGACAGCCAAAGGATACTAGTTTGTTGTATTGGATAGCATTTGGATACTAGTGTCTAATTTTGTAGAACTAAATGGTAGTTGTTCTCAACTTATCTAATTCGATGTGTTCCAATGTGTTTTTTGTATATATGAAGACTCCTTGTCTTCTTTCCAAGTTAATGATCTATGCTTTTGTGATTCGAAATCATTTTGTGTTTGTTGTATTCATCTATCATTGATGTGATTTAAAAATATGACTCACTAGTCTATTCAAGTTCTATGTTTTCTAAATAATGCATTTGGTAAAGGTTGAAAACATTATAATTCAAACTTTGTATTTTTCCTGACATCAGACTTTTTGAAAATTCTAACTTAATAATTCAATAAGTTTCTATGTATTTTCTCACATCAATTTATTTTGAAAATTCTAACTTCACATATGTGTTTGTTTGTTGCATAGATATATATATAATATAACTATACATCTATATGTAGCATATCCATAAATTGTAACTGTAAGTGTTAGTGGAAATCAATCTAATTCTAAATTGTAAGTTTACAATGAATAAGTAAATCCCACCATAAATCAAATCCCATTGTTCAGGTTCATGAATGAACATCATCAGAAAAAAGAACATCATAAATGAACACAATGTCTAGCAGGTCACAGCCAAGGTAAACTCTTGAAAGACTTGACCTGAAATGTCATCATGCAAATTGACTTGCTCTTTACAACCTCCCTAGTTGTGTATACATGCATACATATATATAAATATATATATATATATATGTATGTACGTATATACATACATACATACATACATACATACATACATATGTATACACAACTAAGTATATGCATACATATAACTATACATCTATATGCAACATATCCATAAATTAATCTATTTGAAATTATAAATTTTTGAACACATACACTTGGAAATTAATTTAATTGTAAATTGTAAATGTAAGTTTACAATGAATAATAAAAATGAACATTATAAATGAACACAATGTCTATCGGGTCACAGCCAAAGTAAAGTCTTGAAAGACTTTACCTGATATGTAATCTTACAAATTGACATGCTCTTCACAACCTCCTAGCCATTTGACATGCCTGCCACAACAAACAAATATAATACAACAAACAAACATGGACAATAGTTATTGAAATAAATAAAAAGATATACTAGTTAGTAAAAAATATAGAACAATAATTGAAACTTAGAACAATTTGAACAAAAAATCCTTAATTATTTGGTGTGTTGATAAACACAATTACCAAACTGCCCACCATGAACATCGTTACACCACCTCTCCTTGTTCTCCCATGCCTGCAAGAAAAGATTTACAACCACGGGTAGTCACAACCGAGGCTAGTAACATACAAACATCATATGACCTTTGAAATAATGCATGTACAACAACACATAATTAATCAAGTTCAATTGTGAATATAGTAGTAGAGGAGAAAAATTGTGAATGCCACTGGCTGCTATCCCTCTTATTTAGAAATTTGAATCTGACAATTGAATGCATTCAATTTGATTGTTGTGTTTCAAATATGAATTTGTTATAGCATTTGAATTTGTAGCTGCCAGTTACGTAGGTTTTTAGAGATGATATGACTGAATTCTGCACTATATTTGGATTCGATGTTCATTTGGGAAGCCTTATATATCTGTGATTTTTTGCAGGTTTGCATGCATGCATAGAGTCATACAAACATAAGCATACATGCAAACATTCATAGAAACATAAGCATACATGCATGTATTCATATAAATATATACATACATATAAATTGCAGAAAATTAGTAATATACATTGCAAAGTAGAAAAAACACCTAAATGTGTCACTTTTAACATCTAATTAAAACTCTTTTATCATTCAAATCCGCTCAAAAGTGAATGGGTCTAATTCACGTTAGCACCTTATAGAATCATTTTAGCGCCCATTAAAAATCACTCCTACATATTAATCTCATTACTAAAGCACCGGACACCAAACACATTACACCCCAATTAATCTTCATTTGGGGTCCGATTGATGCATATGACTAATATTTTTTTGTGGGTATCCCATCCTATTCATTCGCTTTACCGCGCGCTGTCTTTGTAGCTGCACATACATACATACATACATACACAGACACATATATATATATATATATATGTATCTATATATGTATGTATGTGCATACATACATACACATTACGTATATATGCACATACAGCACATTAATATCATTTATTAGTATGTATGGCTGGGAGCAAAAGATGACACATACATACATATATATATGCGCATGCATACATTACACACATACATACGTATGTATGTGCTGCACACATTATTGCCAGTATTATTATTACGTATGCATGCATGTACGTACATACACATTGACATATATGTACATATATATTATGCGGAGTACGCTGCGGCTGCATTGCATTACGCCGCTGATACATGCATTATTACATGTACAAACATTTATGAAAAGGAGTGTAAGAGGAATGATTTTATTTTACAAACAAAGCGCATAATAATTTTGACATCACTGCAACAAAACCTTACCGGCTGGTGGAAAGACGTAGAAGAAAATGATTAACCAGTACCATTGTTTGCATTTTGAAAGGATAGGCAAAGGATACACACATATACATCGATTTGTTGAATGCACAAGAGACACAAAATGTAAAATGACAAATATATGTATGCTAGCCTGCTGTATGTGCAATGGAAAGTAGAAAAATATAAACAAATGCTATAATGTATAAAGTAAGAAGACACTGCATAAATGAAAATAACTATAAGTACCTACCTGAGACTTGGGATATTAGAGTGAATGTGTGCGGATGTTTATCGCTGTTTCTCAATACACATACACACATATATACATGTATGTATGTATGTGCACATACATTACATATATGTATGTGCGTATGTACACATACATACATACATACATACATACATTTTGTAATATGAAAGATGCAGAAGAAAATGATTAACCAGTACCATTGTTTGCATATTCAAAGGAGAAAGATGTTAGATGTTACCTGAGGCCTGCTGTATGTGCAATGGAAAGTATGGTATGTATGTATATACCATACATATATGTATGGTTTGTATGTATGTATACATACAGACCATACATATACATACATACATGTATGTATATATGTATAAATCAGACGGTACATACATACAATGTATGTATGTCCTAGAGTGTGTATATATGTATGTCTCCAGATGTATATACATACATGTATGCTGTATATGTATGTATGTATGTACATACACACATATATGTATGTATATGTATGTATGTATGCACACATACATACATACAGGCAGATACATACATGTATGTATATATACACATACACATACACATATATGCACACATACTGCATTACACATATGTACACATACACATGTATGTATATACACATACGTATTATGTATATACACATACTGCACATACATGTAATATAGAATGTATATGTGGACAATACAAACAGCTGAAGAGACATAGGCCAGAACATTCATAGTATGTTAATATACGCACATATACATGTATGTATATATGTATGTTTGTATGTGTACATACATACATACATACATACATGTATGTATGTATGTACACATACAAACATACATATATACATACATGTATGTATGTATATATGTATGGTCTGTATGTATACATACATACAGACCATACATGTATGTATATATGTATGGTCTGTATGTATACATACATACAGACCATACATGTATATATGTATGGTCTGTATGTGTATATGTATGGTCTGTATGTATACATACATACAGACCATACATGTATATATGTATGGTCTGTATGTGTATATGTATGTCTGTATGTGTACATACATACAGACATATATATATGGTATGTGTGTACACATACATACATGCATATATGTATGTATGTATGTGCACATACATACCATACATATATGTATGTATGTATGTATTGGGTTTTTCAGAAATGTGCACAAGAAATTAACCAAGGGTTTCATAATAATAATTCCTCACTCGTAGGAATACAGAAGTGCGTTTTCAGATAGATGCAGAATATTCCAGGCAAGGGTTTCATGAGATTAATTCCTTAAGCAAACGAATTTGGAAAAGCCAAGCAAGGGTTTTCATGAATTCGTTTTGAGATAGATGCAGAATATTCCAAACAAGGGTTTCATGAGATTAATTCATTAAGCACAAGAATTTGGAAAAAACCATGCAAGGGTTTTGACAAAAACATATTTATTTTTAATGGGTTTGTTGATTTATGCCCAAAGTGACATGGGTTTTTTATAGACATGTGTTCAAACCCACAAAATTCCTGATCATTTCTGGAGACAAAATCATGAGACAATCGACTTTACCAGGTCGTATTTAATAATTTAAGCACAATAAAACCCGTATTTGGAAAAACAAAGCAAGGGTTTTCACAAAGCCACGAAATTCGTTATCATTTATGCATACAAAATCATGATACAGTCGACTTTACCACGTTGTGAGCGCGCGGTAACATGATGACATGAAATTATTTTACCCCAAAAAAAACTCGTGTGTATAACGCCAGTACCATGACATTAGCAGAATAAAACAGCACATGGCGAGATGCATGTAAGATGCATGATTTATTTCATAGACAAGCAGTAATAATTTATCAATCGTCGAACAAACCCTTCACGGGTCTTAACCATCGAATAAACCCTTCACGGGTCATGAAAGATGCAGAAGAAAATGATTAACCAGTACCATTGTTTGCATATTCAAAGGTAAAAGATGTTAGATGTTACCTGGAGCCGTGCACACGTGGAGGAGTTGTGGGGAGCCGTTGCCATCCGCAGCCTTCTCCATCGCCGGGAAGCTTCTAGACAGCGTGTGGTAAAACGAATGAATAGGATGGGATACCCACAAAAAAACATTAGTCATATGCGTCAATCGGACCCCAAATAAATATTATTTGGGGTGTAATGTGTTTGGTGTCCGGTGCTTTAGTAAGGAGATTAATATGTAGGAGTGATTTGTAATGGGTGCCAAAATGATTCTAGAAGGTGCTAACGTGAATTAGACCCATTCACTTTTGAGCAGATTTGAATGATAAAAGAGTTTTAATTAGATATTAAAAGTGACATATTTAGATGTTTTTAAAAAAAAATTTGGTGGTTATATTTAGCGGGTACTGGGACGTTAGGTGATGGCAAGCGGGCAGCACCTCTAAAAGGGGTCTTTTTGACATCCGCGCGCATATCGGATGCTACCACACTCTACCGAATTGCCCAAAAGCCAAAACCTTAGTTATAAGATCTTAACTCATGTGCGGAAAAAACTCATAAATTTTTTTTCCGATTCGACATACGGTTTGAATTCTACGGTTGCGTGAAGTTAGCCCTGGCAGATACTAGGTCTTCTCCCCTATTTCACTTTCCCTCTTACCATTTTCAATTACCATTTTGGTGGTCATTGGCTACACGCATTGTATTTTTATTGCAATGTAATTAATGGATGGTAAAATATTATTCCATGGCGATAAATAAAATGCTCATTATTTTAAAGTCTTGTCCATTCATTTTTTTTAAACTGTCTTTTCTCTTTTAATAAACATACTCTAAAATCAGAAGTTTGCTTAACTCGAGGGATTTATAGTTATCCTGTGCCTCACATTGGGCGCCAGAAGAGTACATCGATAATTGTGATATATTATAAGGTGGCATTCATGAAGATTGACAGAAAGGTAATTTGATTTAATTAAGTTATTGCATTCGTTTTTAGTGGAAAGAGGCACCCTTTTGAGTTTCTTTATTTCTACTGGCTAGTCTTACGGCTGCCCCAGGTAAGCGATGACTTACATATTATCATCATAATAGCATTTGGAAGATTTAATCTAAAATAATGTTATTTATTTGTGCCCTAATTTTTATTTTCTTTCTATTACATTGGGAGGTTGCTGCTCAGCGAAATAAGGGAGAATGCCCCCATGACTGAACTAAGTCTGGTAGAGGAGAGGGGGTCTGTTGAAGAGGGAGACACACTGGAGGATTTGGGCTACATCGACACACCATTTGCTCACATGTAGGCAACAAGAAATGACAGTAGTGATGGAGTTGAAAAAGGAGGAAAAGTAATGCTGAGCGTAACCCATTGTTGGGCATTAAATTTGTTGCTTTTTTTACAGTTGCATTGATGTTACTTTCTGCTCTTCCTTCTCTCTTTCATTTATCTTCTTACCTTTCTATTTGGGTTTGCCTTTGATCTATTTTTTTATTTTATTTATTTTTATTCTAATTTTCTTTCTACAGGCACATTTTCAGACGTCAAGAGCTATTATAGTAGGCTAAAGGGTCTAAAGGGTTAAATATGTGTTGGGTAAATCTAGTGTTAGCTCAGGGGTGCCTGCAAACGACATACATTGACTCAGTTAGGCATGAAGCTATACCACTCTGAGCTTGCTTGTCCTCACTTTTTTTTTTCCTTAAAGGAAAAACCAAGTATGAACTTGAAGTTATTGCAGTCTACCCATGATTTAATCACTTTCATCTTTTAGTTTCCTGGAGAGCAGGTTGCAATTGAGGAAGTGAATTTTTTGAGAGGATTTTGTTCAACTCCCAACAGGGTATTGCACATATTTTGAGAGGTGTCTATGTTGAAATTTTTTGTACATAATTAAGAATAATTTTCAAGCAGTTCCTACATGAATGAATTTTCTTTTTCTATGGACTAGCAGATTTCCAACAATAGGTAAAATCAAAATAAGTATACTGTTACATCCACAATATTAGCGCAGAGTTTACACCTTGTTAGTTGCAGCATAGTGGCATTAAATAATAAAAAAAATGACATCTACTTTAACATTTTAGCTACCCTTTCTTCTGCTAATTTCCAAGGGAAATATTTATAAAATTCTAGTTCTAAGCATATTTCATAAAAATCCTATTTCCTGTAGAATATCACATTCCTTTTGGAAATAAATTTACAGGACCATTATGCTATAGTAACAAACGTAGATGGAAGCCTCTAGTTGAACCTCTGCAATTTCCTACAAACCAAACTATCCAAGGAGTGCCCTCCACCCGACCATAATGGGTCGTCGAACCTTACAATAGGCTCTCACCATTCCCCCGAGCCAAGAGGAAACAACAAGGACCCTAGATGGTTAAGAAGAAAACACACACAAAGCTAAACAATCCCATCCACCCACAAGGTAATTAAATCACATGAAAATACCCAATTTTCAAGGGAGTAGACAAACACTCCAAATTTAAGTTTAGAATTGAAAACACAATGTATACTTGAAATGTCATAGAAGTAGCATCAATATCACCATCCACTTAAGGACTTCTACATACCAGTCTTTCAGTAAACTCAAGAAAGATGAAAATAGAAAGAAGACTTACCTCCCCAACCAGTCAGCTAATAAGGTTAAGACATATTTAGCCTCATTACTCCTCTGCATTTTTCTTCCCAACCTTCTCCTATCCATCTCCAACAAGCATTTCCCTTCCAAAACCAAAAGGAAAAACCCCCCAGCGCCGCCTCCTGCAGCCCACATATCTCTCTCCTCTTGTCTACCAAGCAAAATGACATATGTAAGGCCAAATTTTAGACTTTGCTAGCAGTCAGCCACACTATGCTAAGCATGCATGCAGTTCAAGGAGGTATTGACACCGCACATAAGGGGGGGAAAGAACAAATTTAAGTTCTTTTTTTTTACTGTACATTCTTCCTTTCTAAATAATTTTTGTCCTTTATTTTAATAAAATAATATGAATACTTTAGTGTCTTATTAAAATATAGTATTATTTAATAAAATTTATTTAATAATTATCTTCACATGATAATAAATTATCAATTATAATTAAATACAATACTTTTTACAATGAAAATTAATTTATTTATAAAATAATAATTATTTACTTTATATTTATAAACTTAATTTATTTAATTTATTTTGATTTTTTTCAAATTCATTTAAGTTACCTTGTAGGAAAATTTTAATTTAATTTACTAATTAAACAAAGCCATTATGTTTACCACACAATTCAATGACACAGTAAACAATGAAAGCACAAATAAATACTTACACCAATATCTAGAACGACCAAAACAGAGGGGCACTACATGGAAAGTTCAATGTGGGACAACAACAAAAGAAAGTGATGTTGTAGTACATAGTGAGGAGCAGCCAATACAAGAAAATAGAAGATGTGAAAAATAGGTCAAGTCCAATAAGAAAAGGACCAAGATGAAACTGACAGAGTATAGAAAGGGAAAAGGTGATGCAATTGAAGAGGATGGAACAATTACAAGAACAAATTGGTAGGAGGTTACAACAAACACAAGCACAAAGAAATGTAAGCAAACTGATTCAGATGCATGTAATAAAGATGCTTTTGACACTTTGCATGATATTGAGAATTTGAAAGAAGAAGACGAGAGGGATGTTGAACTTAACAATGAATACAAAATGTATGAATGTGAAGTGGATTTTTGGAAGCTTGCAGATGGGAAAAGTATGAGAAGAGGTAGATACAAGAAGAAAGTGGGAAAAAAATGAAGGAAAAACAAGAAAATCATACTACACAAGGAATGGGATGAGAAGAATAGAAAATAAGAGTGGACAGTGAAAACATGGCATGATGAGTACCTGCAAAGTAATGAAGTCCAAGAAGGTGCAGTAGACAATGAAGAGATAGATGTTGGAGTAGCAGGAGCTAAGAGTGAGGAAGATGAAGAAATACTAGATGAAGAATTTGTAGAAATGAAATGTGAAGAGGGTGCAACAAATTGTGATAGTGGAGGAGATCTATGAGATCAATATTTGGCAATACAAAAAGAATGGATGAAGAAATGAAGATAGATGGGACAAAAAAAGGATCCTATGATAAAGCCTCTAACGGTTGATGAAGAAGTTAATATAGCCATATAGGAAAAGGTAAATCTGTTAACACTCCATGATGATATTATTTTGAATTCAGTTGTTATGTTGTATGACGAGGAATTTGGGAAAGAGTATGGAATAATACAAGTAGTTGTGAATAAAGATGTGGGGTGTGATAATTTGGACAAGCTAATTGCTTCAAGTAAGAAAATGATGCAAGCAGAATATGAGATAGACAGTTTATATTTATATAAGGACATGAATGATATTATTGTTATGGAAGGAAATATGTCAAGGGTGCAAGAGATTGAAGTCATAAAAATCTTTGATTTTCATCTAATCATTTTCCTTGATGGTGAGATAAGCAACCGATGGAGAAGGATGGCAAGTGAAGATTGTATATTCAAGAGTATGAAGAGAGACAGTGAGTAGCAATGCTGGAGGAATATGATGATCATTCCAAAACGATGCTGGAAGAAGAGAAAGAAAAGAAGAGCGAGCAAGAATGATTGGTTGATGATAGAGGCAAACAATTTTGAAAACCTCCATGTGCAGGAGCACATTCTTTTTGTCCCTTAGGGAGTCTGATGTAGGCGCATCTCAATTTTGTTGTGCAAATGTTTGGTTTCATTTTTGGTTTTTGTTTTTCTTTGTTTCCTTGTTTTCTTAGACAAGTGGCGACACTTGAGACTGTTTGAGTTTATTTGTTGATTGGCTGGAATGAATGGGAATTTATGGAAATAAGAAGTTGATCCTTAGTGAATGAAAAAATAGTTCCAAAACAAGAGAGGGAAGCACATGGGGAACAAAGAGTAAAAGTATAATTAAAAGATCAAAACATAGTATGGAGGGCTTGGCATGTCGCACAGGGGCAAAAAATGTTGAGCATGAAATGAAATGCTAAAGGAGCACGCACCGGTGACAAGATGTGAGAAGCACAAATATATTGAAAGTAGGCACTTGAAAGCATGGGACAAATGAATAGAGAGTTCGCGGGATCTGAAACCAAAGAAAAATGAATTTGTAGAGGCTGCACATAAATTGGAAAAAGAAGTTTTTGGGGAAAAAGAAATTAGGGTACGTGAGACTTGAGAAGTTAGTTTGTAATCAATAAAAAGTGCTAACAAAACCACACTTTGTAGTTTTGCAATGAATGCCTGAGGAAAGAGAGTACAAGTGCACCACATTAGGGAGAATCGATGTGGGTAGAGAAATAGAAAGGGAGTGAAGGGGTGTGCAGTCTGAGAAGGTGAGAGTCATGTAAATACAGGACAATTAGAAGGAGGGGCGTAGGGAAAGAAAGGAAGCTGTCTGGTTGAGGAAATCGGTAAGAAATTTCAAATCATCATATGTGCTTAAAGGGAGGCGTTGGTAGATTGAAATGAGGCAAATTGTTTTAAAAACATTTAAAGAAGATGATAAGAGAAACTACATTTGATGGGGGTCACCAAGTGTAGAAAGAATCCACACCAATGTGAAGGAGAAGATAGTTGCTACAGGAGCATCAAGGAGGAAACAAATACAAATGTAAATGTTTTTGTTTCAAATAAGTAATATTGAATTTCCTCCAATATTTCATTGTATTTAAATTTACAAGTGAATACAAATGTTTTATATGGGAGCTAGAATAAAGAATATGTTGGATTTCGATGAGTTTCACTGTGAGTGTGAATGCTGAAGTGTGTGTTCATCAGATAGGAAAGTACTATGATGAGATAATGTGTGATATTATGCCTATAAATGTTTGCCATGTTTTTTTAGGAAGACCTTGGCAATTTGATAGGTGTGCAATGCATGATGGGTATGCTAATACATTCTCCTTAACGAAGAATGGAATCAAGCACAAATTGAAGCCATTGAGTAATGAAGAAGGAAAGGTATGTACTAACACTAGAAATTGTTTGATTAATGGTGTTAAATAGTTAGTGAAGGAGGATGAGGATAAAGATCATGATTTACTAATGCAAGTTACAACAGTGTTGATTGCATCAAGATGGGTAAGGTGAAAGTTTCAGTGGAGAAAGGAGAGGTAAAATCTATTTTTTGTGAAAATATTGTTGAAACTGATTTATTTGAGCATGATAAGATTGGTTTAGAAGAGAATATTGCAGCAATGAATGCATTGGTAGATGAAATTAGTATAGTTGAAATTGAGGAAGTAGATGAGCAAGTAAAAGTTGAGTTGATTGATGAAGAGATTGGTGCAAATTAAGATCTTGTGATTGATAATCTATTGTAGGATGGGAAGGATGAATCTCTTGTTTGTTCGAGTAACATTGATGTGAGTTCAAAGGATGAAGAGATTGTGCAACTAAAATTTATCTTTTAGAAGGAAAGGAGAAAGAGGAACAGAATGTTGAAACCAAGATTGGGGAGGAACAAAGTGTTGCAATAGTGATCAAGAAAGAGGTAATGGATGAATTTTATGATTTTACTAAGGTAGAGGAAACATATGCTTATGATTTTCTAGAATTTCATAGTGCATATTGGTGGGTGTTGGATTATGCAAAAAGAGGGAGAAAGAGAGGAAGAATGAAGGATGGAAGAGACATGGAATTATAGGGAAAGGTGATAAAGAATGTTTAAGTAGATAGGCAAAGGGATGGATTCAGGATGAGCATAGAATTTATAAATGCTTATGAGTTTCACTCATGAAATATTTTATTTCTACCATGGGCGTTTAATGTAGGAGCATCTAAGGTTGCAAATAATCTTGCATCAACAAAAATTGATTAAATTTTTGTGTGACAGTTTTGAGTATTTAGTTATTTTTTTTGTCCAAAAATCAAAATTTAATAATTGGACAAATTTTGGTTGGAAAGTTGTAATGTGAGATAGTGTTGGAAATGCAAATCTTAATGTTTAATTTGCAAAAATTAGCTTGAGAATTGGATTTTCTTGAGAGTTTCAAATTATTGCATGACATTCAAAAAATCCTCATTAGTGCTGACAAAATGGGACACCATAAATGTGTTGGATGCCAATTTCAAAAATCTGAATTAATTATGAGGAATGGAGAATCTTGGTGTCGACAATTCATGGCCTCTCTTCTTGGAAGTGGTGTAACATGCATTGGAGTGTTTAATATTTTATTATATGAATTTTTATTTTCTTTTCCAGGTTGGGGGCGTGGAGTAGGAGTTACAACATTGATGAAGATTGAGGTTGCTTGGAGGAGTTGTCTGTTGGTTATCAAATCTACAATCAACTTGAATCCTAAAAGGGTGCTAGGCCTAATGGTCAGATTCTAGGAGAGATTTGGCCAATGAACGAGATATTGAATTTAAATCCTTTCTCCCCTGCACTTCGGGCTCTATGAAACCCAGGAGGGTGATCTCGACAGCATGCTTATAGATACTCATGTGCCAAAGTATCAAATACATTGTAAACAGATAATTCTCCTTTAACTGTTTAATGGAAATACTACCCTAAAGGTTTGGCTAAACTTCATGGTAATGCCTAATTTAAACATGAGAGATGTAATTCATTAAATTCTACACACACACATACTAAGATATATAAGTAAATTTGATTTGATTTTAAGTTGTAGTTGCCACAAACAATGTCAGGAAACAATAACATTAATAAACTAGTGCCATATCCCAGGATGGAGTCACCTAAATTAGGTAATTTTCAAATTCATCACAACATTCACACTGTCATAACTATGCCTACCAGATGATACATTACACCATTGATACTAGAAACTTAACTAGTCATACTTAATAATCCCAACACACAGCTGCATAAACCTCTATTTGTGTAAATACAGTTTAATTCATTCTTTAAATGACAGTAATAATACTAAACAGACATTCAAGGAAAGACAAGAAGAAAAATATTTGCATCCTTTGATTACTCATATTTAAAATCCATAGAATATGCACTGTGGAGACAACTAGCTCAAAATATTATGTCAACTACATACAAATATGACCATTCCATTAATGAATTCTCCATTACATGACTCAAACTCATCCAGAAACTTGAAATCAACACATTCATGTGAGACCCTACTACAAAAAAGTATTCCCGTGAGACCAAAGAATGAGCAACTCTTTGTGAATGAAATAGGAAAACATATTTAAGGAAAATGCAAAAAGCTAAATAGAAATCCTCATCAGATAACTGGCACAAGGCGAGCCACTGGATCAGTAACCGCCTCTCCATCGAAGAACACCTTCAACACTTTACTTTCCCGCTCCTTTCTTTCACTTTTACCTCGCAACAAAAAATTTCTCCAACTTCGTGAAAAACTTCACTCCTTGTTTTGCCTTGCAGTTGAAAATTTTCTCCATCGTGAAAAATCTTCACGTCTTCCTCCATTTTCATCCTGCAGTTGAAAATATTCTGTATTAACACGGAGGCCTTTACTCTTTTACCAGGCTGTGGAGAAACCCATTTTTCCCGTGTATTTTACATTTGCATTTCCCAACAAAGAAAATTCTCTTATTTTTCAAGGGAAGGCTTTAATTCATTTTTTATTTGGCTGCACAAACTTTCACCCATGCCTTTTATTTTTAATTATTTCCAACAAAGAGATTTTTTTGCTTTATAAGATGAATATTTTAATTAATTTCATCGAGTTATACAAAATTTACCCGTGCCTCTTTATGTTTTAATTATTTCCCACTATTAAAACAATGTTTTAAAACTGTCTTTTAAAACTATGCACGGGCCCACATGGAACCTTCCCCGCTCCCCCACTTCTTTCCTCTCACTTCATCATAAATCCATATGGGCTAGTGGGCAAACACTTTATGAAGCTCAAAATAAAATATTTGCACTGCTAATGAAGGCTTCATAAAATATTAAAAATCTTAAAACCTCCATATACTCCTCCCCGTGCCCTCACTGGATGAAGCATTATAATGGTGGGTCCCCCACGGGCTAGCGGGGGATGGCTTGGATTTGTCCACACCTCCATCCTCTGACCATGGATTTGAGCTTTGCATTCTTCACGTTCTACTGCATCTCAATGAGCTATGGTGGCACAAGCAAATGTTTATAGTTTTCACATGCAACTCGATCTTCCTTTCATCTAAGGTCGTGTGTATGAAGCTTTCCACAACTGGTGGTTCCTTGAACACAAAGAGGGCACTCATTGATTCTAGACACTATTCGACAAGACCCCAACATAAGTACGTTCTTAGAGTTGCAAATTTATGAATTAAGACCCAATCAATGCGTAACATGTATCTTGACGGCGCTAGAGATCTGTGCTTAACAATGTTCGTTTGTAATCTTGCCATTGTTCAGCCTCAAAACGTGCTTGAGCTGAATATAAAACTTGGGTGTTAGCGCCAAAAGAAAGCTTCCTCAAACAATTTTGATACATTTTCACTTCAAGGGTTGACTGTTCCTGCGCAAAGTAAACATGTGAGCAATTTATCCACACACCAAGCAGCCGAATGAAGACATTTTTTGTAGCAGCTTCTTGTACTAGTTTAAAAGTTTCTTTTGCAATATCAAAATAGCCTCTTTCAGCTAGCACGATGGTGGCCTCATTCATTAATCTCTGCACCAATACTTCACAATACAATTCTCGCACCCTCTCAAGATGTCTTGCCTCATTTTTTGGATTCCTCTTCTCATTTTGAAAAGCTGTAAAACAATTTCAATTTCCAAGTGAAATGTCAACATAAGAATTCTTTGCATCTGATTCACTTTGTACAACTTTAATTGTTTCCTTTTCTTGGTCGCCTGCTGCCGATCCTGAATCCTCCCTTCTCCATTCATACTTTCCATACCATTGCTTCTTTGGACTATCATCTCTATATGACTTTGAACTTGATTGTGATCTCATTGACTATTCTCAAGGATCTTCTTTGCACCATGTAAAATTTAAATCCATCCATATCCATTTGAATAGAATGTTTGCAAATATTCTTTGATGAATTCCCATACCCCATTTCAATCCTTTTATTCGGTCAAACACAGGGGAATGCTAGCAAAGATTGTAGAATTTGGCATTACAGCTATCGAATGCATTTGCTTGGAAGTTTCTAAAGTTGATTCAACAAATCCATTTTGTGCATATTATAGGCATTCATCTCACTCCACGAGATGACATTTCATTGAGGCTTTATGTCAAACATTTTTCTATATGGCAATGCTTCCACATTTGCATGCATATTTAGTAGGGAACTTACAATTACAACATCTAACAAAATTCCTCTATCCTTCTTCCAATATATAATAGTCCATTTGATTTAGTAAAAACTCTTCCATGGATCTATTCCATATTTGATTCTCAAAATATTCTCATCTAATCATGCTAACTTGACATTGTCTTCCTAAAGTTGTCAACAATTATTACTTTCCTAGTTTCCAACTATGAGCATTTCTTGATGCTTTGATGGATGGCCACGTGATCTCCATAAGCTATCATTTTGGCATAGGAAAATCAGATTGCTAGAAAAGTTTGTTGAAATTTGGACTCACAAATTTCATTTGTAGATGCTTGAAAGTTTCTAAAACCTTAACAACAAATATTTTATGGACATCCAATAATTACAGCATTCCACAAGATGAATTCTCTTTGAGGCAGCCATTTGAATACTCTACATATCTTAACATGCTTCCACATTATCAAGAAACTTGAACAAGATCAACCCGTATAAGATTTTTTCTTTCAATATCCTACAGTTGTTCAAACAACCTAGCAAGATTATATACTATTGTGACTTTATCCCATGGTAACTCAAGTGAAACACCACCTTCCTTTGTAGTTTTTTTTTTTGTTAAGCATGATTTGGCCTCTATCTAAATGCATGTTTAGTTGTGAATAGAAGCTTTTATGAGCAGTAGCATTCTTTGGCTTCTAAAAATAATCCATCTGGATCACTTTTGTTGTAACCAAAGTTTGGGTTCTAGATCCATTCTTTAAAGCATTTTCTTGTTCTCTATGTTGCTTTAACTCATCAATTGATACACGCTTTGGACTATTCTTTTGATATGAAGTTGTATTTGGGTCACCTATGAAGTTCCCTCAATATGTCTTCCAAGCAATAATGACCTTGATTGTCCGTTATGGTTAGAAGGACTATCACATGTTAACACAACCATGATGCGCTTGTCCATGTTACTCATGCAAGGCCCTCTATAGACCTGCCCCTTATCATTAGAATCCCCTTTATTGTAGGACTATAAACTATGGTCTATAAATGATTCTTGACATTTCTCACCTTATGACTAGAGTAGCTCCAACATTGTCAACATGTGACCTCTTTATGTTGTTGATAAGACCACTCTTACCAACATTAAGTAACCCCATGACACCATCAGTACTAGATTTTTTCTAGCACATGACTCCTAGAGAAATCTTTTAATAACTTTATAAGTCTATCATCTCTGAGACAATCAATAGTTGTGATGAATACTTGAGGGCCTTTTGATGCTGATTTCCAATCATTACAACAATCAACATTTGCAATTTTTTTGAGAGTCCCATCAGTGGCTCTTTTTGGGGATGTCTATTGCTCAGTGAATGGAGTGAGATTTTAGAATCTTTTGGAAGAGCAAACCAAGTGCCAGAATCATCGGGCAATAGAGTCCTTTTAATTTCAAATTTTTAACCTCACTTGGGGGCCCCAGGCCACCAAATGAAAAAAGGAAGTCATTTCTTACCCCTTTCAAACACCAATCTATTAAAAGAGTTGATCTCTTTTAATCCATACTTGCCTCTATCACATCACAACAACATGAGCAGCTTCACTCTTGTAAAAACAAGTGTCAAGCTACCTTTGAACAAGTGAGAACTTGCTCCATGTTTATCTTTACTGTCAAATGGAAACCAAATCACATAGGCCACATCACCGCCACTCATTTCATTTTCTAATTTTATGGCAAGTGACAAAATATGAGGATAATGATCAAGACTATATGAAGACATAGTCTTATCACATTTAGTAACCCCCTCATAATGATTAAGGTAAAAAAATATATCATCCTTCAAAAAAAGTGTACAATCCTCTTGTGTATTAAGCAAATCATGCTCACACATTTGTAACCCCTTCAACTGAATTGCATCATAGGTGAGTTTCTCATCATCCCAACAAGACAACCCAATCACATTACCATATGTGTCAAGATTCTAAAAACCAAACTTATCAACATCCACAATCCCGTTGTCCACGTTCAAATCATAGCATTCAAAAAATGCATCAACATCCCAAACAATGTTTTCCACTTCAAATTCATAAACAAGATAATCAACACTCATCATGTTATCAAACAAAAAAGGTTCAAGTGTAGGTTCATATGAATTAGAATCATTGTTTGCAATAAATCTCTCATAGTGTGTGATCAAAACACATTCATTATTGCAAGGAGTATCACACTCAAGATTACCTCCTACTGCATCAACATGAATTTCTGAAGAATATTGCTCATGAGAAAGACTATGAGTTGCAAATCTAGAAAAAAGGTCCTCATATGCATCCATGTGATTGACACAATCACACTCTTCAAGTGCAAACTCATCGCAAAAATTGTCATTAGAGCTATATTAGCATTTATCTCTACGTTTCCACTTTCATGTACAACTACATCAATGCTAGCCTTGTGCAAACATTCAAGGATAACTTCAAAGCCAACAAAAGGAGTAGAAGAAGGTTAAGCATCAAACAAAAAAGGAGTTCCTCATTCATCACTTACATTACCAACGTATGCATGCTCTTCATCATCAACTACCTCAACCGATTCATCCAATGAATCTCTTGCATATAGATCTCCTTCCTTGTTCATACTACTACAACAATCAATAGGGTCACATTCTTCATTGTCAAATTGAAAATCATCATTTGTTTCTTCATTGTAGCTGCTTGTGGATGATCTCTCCAACTAAAATTCATTGCACATGTTTTCATTTTCATTTGATACACTAACATTCTCATAAGCATTTCTCAAATCAACAAGCTCCTTTGTCTCATCACCATGAAAATTTTCTTCAATGCTGCACTTAATTGTAGAATTGGTATGACTAAGTGTATAATAACACTGTTGATTACACATTTGTTGTTCAAATAAGATATTCAATTCATATCCATCATCTTGTTCTTGTGAGCCTTTAAAAATGTTATCATCATCTTCATTGGAATACTTGTCACTTAGAGAAATTAGTGTTGCCTCCTCCTTATGAGAGGAATCATAGTCATAAGGGCTGCAAATAGAATTGTAATGCCTTTGATCACCTCGACAAGAAATCTTTTTAGCTAGTTGCAAACTTCCATCTACAACACCAATGTTGTCATTATGAAGACATGAAACTTCATAATCAACACAAACTTCTATTGCAATTTCATAGTCCATAGATGGGAAAATGCTTTCAGCATCATCTACATCATTGCAGCCATCTTTTGATACAGAAAATTGACTCCTCATTAGGAGTGACTTCACATGCATTATGTATCCCATCATGTCTTTCCTCTGAATATATTATTTTTATAGGCCGATTAGAAAAAAGATCCTCGTCACTAGAAGATGTATTATCATTTTCCTTTGCTATATACCATCCACATCCATTGGACTAAGTATGGAAAAAGTACCATCACATAAGCTATTTAGGAGATTACTTCCATATTTCTCTATCATTTCCTCAATCACTAAAATCCATTGATATATGCATTCAAGGCTAGGGGGTTTCAAGCTAGTTGGAATGGTACTTAAACTTGGCTCACAATTCTCACAAAATAAATCAATGCAAAATAATTCATCAAGTCTTTTTGACTCTGGTATATTGAACATAAATTTCATGAATCTATCATGAATGTCATAGGAGGATTCATCCTCAAATCTTTCTATATCACACAATGCATCAATATATGATATGGATTCAACCTTGTTTTCAAATTTCTCTCCAAATTTTTCCTAGATATGCAAATTTCTACTTTTAGACAAGCACATATTATCATTTAGTATTCCTTCAAATTGATCAATGAAAAGTGTTTCGAGCTCTTTCCATGAACATATGGAATGCATTGGAAAACTAGAGAAGGCTATGGGTAGGGGTACTAATTCTTCAAGAGACATGGTCAACGGAAAAAACTAACAACAAGCACAAAAAAAATGTTCAACTTTTTACCCTATAGTATAGTTCCTGTCATTCTAGCAGACTGATTAATTGATGCCACCCCCCTGCAACGACACTATTCCACCCACCCCCTACTATGTCGAAGCGTTAGCAGGCTGATTAATTATTCTAGCAGGTTTCTTAATTGATAGTGGTGCATAGGGAATAATAGTTGCTTTTCCGAGAGGCATGTTACGTATAGAATCAATAAAATGTCCCTACTATCACCTAGGCATGTTACATATAGAATCGAGTGCATACTCTAACAAGTTGATCCATAGAAATTGTAGAGGGAGTGGGCTGCCTAAATTAGGAGGAGATAGATGAGAAGTAGGCAATGAAGTCTTGCCCCTACCATTCGGCAAGGGTTCAGTCAGTTTAATGCCTACTATATCGGACTGCTTGAGCTCCTTTTCTTCAATTATCGTGTAACATTCCAGATACACCTGGGTCAAATTGTAGGAGGTCCCTTGCAATCATGTTATTAAGTAGTAGGGGCCCACCTACCTCTTATTCATAGCAACCTGATTCCCTACAATTCTATGGGGTTTACTTTAGCAGGTTAATAACAATTATTAAGGGGGGGACTCGATAATATTCAACATTATTTTCTAAAGTTTTTACAAAAAACTTGATGATAGCATCCTCTTCTTCAATTTGACAATCTTCCATTAAATCAACAAAATTTTGTAAATGTCTTGATGTTGATTCTTCAAGATCTCCTCTAAACTTAAGCAAATATTCATTAATTCTTCTTAGGATAGAATGTGGATAACCCTAGATTTTACTGAAATCCAAAGGGTCATATCTTTCACTAGTGAACACCTTCCTTTGAGGACATGGTTGTGCTTTAGGCATTACATTACAACTTGTAGAGGGAGAACTAGGACAACCATACATTTTTCCAATTAAGAATTATTCCCTCTACAACTATTCAATTCTCAATATCCCTTTATTGTAGTGCTCAATTTCACTAAATAAGGGAACCAAAGTTTTCTAGGTCATTCAAACATGGTCTTCATATATAGATTTATTCTTCTTGAAAAACAAAACAAAGAAAAATACCCGGTTATGTTGCAATTGTTGCAAATTCTTCTTTCTGACTGAGAATCTTTAGGGATCTAAAACATTCTTCACATCTTCACCAAGTTCTTTAGCAGAGTCTCCAACTCCTTTTAGAGGACAAAATATTCAAGTAATTGAAACATCTTCAGTAATGAGAGTTCCTTCTGAGTTCTTTTCACCAACAGAGCACCATAGATCATGAAACTTTCAGGTATGTAGCAACGATTTCTTTCTCTAGGTATGAATTCCTTCAATATTTGAACCAAATGCTCAGATCAACAAATAATATGACTCTGTGATAGGATAGTTTGCAACTAGAGACTCAAAGTTCTTCCCCAACAGAGTTTTCAATCTGTTGGTCATCAAATCTGCAATCAACTTGAATCCTAAAGGGGTGCCAGGCCTAATGGTCAAATTCAAGGAGAGATTTGGCCAATGAACGAGAGATTGAATTTAAACCCTTTCTCCCCTGCACTTTCAGGCTCTGTGAAACCCAAGAGGGTGATCTTGATAGTGTTCTTATAGATACTCATGTGCCAAAGTATCAAATACACTGTAAACAAATAATTCTCCTTTAACTGTTTAATGGACATACTACCCTAAATGTTTGGCTGACCTTCATGTTAATGCCTAATTTAAACATGAGAGATGTAATTCATTAAATTATACACAAACACATACTGAGATAGATAAGTAAATTTGATTTGATTTTAAGTTGTAGTCGCCACAAACAATCTCAGGAAGCTGTGACATTAATAAACTAGTGTCATATCCTAGGGTGGAGTCACCTAAATCAGGTAATTTCAAATTCATCACAACATTCACTTTGTCATAACTATGCCTACCAAATGATGCATTACACCATTGATACCATAAACTTAACTAGTCATACTCAATAATCCCAACACACAGCTACATAAACCTCTATTTGTGTTAATACAGTTTAATTCATTCTTTGAATGATAGTAATAAAACTAAAGAGACATTCAAGGAAAGACAAGAAGAAAAATATTTGCAATCTTTGATTACTCATATTTAAAATCCATACAATATGCATTGTGGAGACAACTAGCTCAAAATATTATGTCAACTACATACAAATATGACCATGCCATTAATGAATTCTCCATTACATGACTTAGACTCATCCAGAAACTTGAAATCAACACATTAATGTGAGACCCTACTACAAAAAAGTATTCCCATGAGACCAAAGAATGAGCAACTCTTTGTGAATGAAACAGGAAAACACATTTAAGGAAAATGCAAAACCCTAAATGGAAATCCTCATTAGGCAACTGGCACAAGGCGACCATTGGATCGGTAACTGCCTCTCCATCAAAGAACACCTTCAACACTTTACTTTCTAGCTCCTTGATTTCACCGTGAAAAACTTCACTCCTTTTTTTGTCTTACAATTGAAAATTTGCTCCATCGTGAAAAATCTTTTGTTCCTCCATTTTCATCCTGCAGCTGAAAATATTTTGTTTTAACACAAATGCCTTTACTCTTTTACCAAGCTATGGAAAAACCCATTTTGCCCGTGCATTTTACATTTGCATTTCCCAGCAAAGAAAATTCTCTTATTTTTGAAGGGAAGGCTTTAATTATTTTTTTATGCGGCTACACAAAACTTTCACCCATGCCTTTTGTTTTTAATTATTTCCAACAAAGAGAGTTTTTGCTTTATAAGATGAAGAATTTAATTTATTTCATCGGGTTATAAAACTTTTACCTATGCCTATTTATGTTTTAGTTATTTTCCCACCGTTAAAAACAATGTTTTAAAACTACCTTTTAAAACTCTGCATAGGCCCACATGGAACCTTCCTTGTTCCCCTACTTCTTTCCTCTCACTCCATCATAAATCCACATGGGCTGGCGGGAAAACACTTTATAAAGCTCAAAATAAATTATTTGCACCACTAATGAAGTCTTCATAAAATATTAAAAATCTTAAAACCTCCATATACTCTTCCCCGTGCCTTTGCTGGATGAAGCATTATAATGGTGGTTCCCCCATGGGCTAGCAGGGGACGGCTTGGATTTTTCCATGCCTCCATCCTCTGACCATGGATTTGAGCTCTGTGTTCTTCACATTCTACTGCATCTCGATGAGCTATGGCGACACAAGAAAATGTTTACAGTTTTCACATGCAACTCGATCTTCCTTTCATCCAAGGCCACGTGTATGAAGCTTTCCACAACCACCAGTTCCTTGAACATAGAGAGGGCACTCATTGATTCCAGACAATGCTCGACAAAACCCCAACAACAATATGTTCTCCCTTTGAAGCATTGGATTTGCAAATTTCTGCATTACAACCCAATCAATGCGTAACATGTATCTTGAGGGTGCCAGAGATATGCTCTTAACAATGTTCCTTTTCAATCTTTCCATTGTTCAACCTCAAAACGTTCTTGAGATGAATATAAAACCTAGGTTTCAACACCAAAATGAAGCTTCCTTAAACAATTTTGATACATTTTCACATCAAGGTCTAACTGTTCCTGTGCAAAGTAAACATGTGAATCATTTACCCACACACCAAGCAGTCGAATGAAGACATTTTTTTGCAGTAGCTTCTTGTACCATGTTAAAAGTTTCTTTTGCAATATCAAAATAACCTCTTTCAGCTAGCACGATGGTGACCTCATTCATTAATCTTTGGACCAACACTTCACATTACAATTCTTGCACCCTCTCAAGATGTGTTACCTCATTCTTTTGGATTCCTCTTCTCATTTTGAAAAGCTACAAAACAATTCAAATTTCTAAGTGAAATGTCAACATAAGAATTCTTTGCATCTGATTCACTTTGTGCAACTTTAATTGTTTCCTTTTCTTAGTCGCCTGCTGCCGATCCTTAATCCTACCTTCACCATTCATACTTTCCACACCATTGCTTCTATGGACTATCATCTCTATATGACTTTGAACTTGACTATGATCTCATTGATTGTTCTTGTGGATCTTCTTTTC
Source organism: Sequoia sempervirens (assembly GCA_007258455.2). NCBI lineage: Eukaryota > Viridiplantae > Streptophyta > Pinopsida > Cupressales > Cupressaceae > Sequoia > Sequoia sempervirens. Next base: position 294,210,316 of record VDFB02000013.1, on the reverse strand, counting down.
ACCATGTAAATTTTAAATCCATCCATATCCATTTAAACAGAATGTTTGCAAATATTCTTTGATGAATTCCCATACCCCATTTCAATCCTTTTATTTGGTCAAACATAGGGGAATGCTAGCAAAGACTGTAGAATTCGACATTATAGCTATTGAATGCATTTGCTTGGAAGTTTCTAAAGTTGATTTTACAAATCCATTTTGTGCATATTACAAGAATTCATCTCACTTTGTGAGATGACATTTCATTGAGGCTTTATGACAAACATTTTGCTATATTCAATGCTTCCACATTTGCATGCATATTTAGTAGGGCACTTAAAATTACAACATCTAACAAAATTCCTCTATCCCTAATGCTTTGATGAATGGCCACGTTCTCTCCATAAGCTGTCATTTTGGCACAAGAAAATCAAAAGTTGTTGGAAAAACTTGTTGAAATTTGGACTCACAAATGTCATTTGCAGTTGCTTGAAAGTTTCTAAAACCTTAACAACAAATATTTTATGCACATCCAACAATTACAACATTCCACGAGATGATTTCTCTTTGAGGCAACCATTTGAATACTCTACATATCTTAACATGCTTCCACATTATCAAGAAGCTTGAACAAGGTAAGCCCGTATAAGATTTTGTCTTTCAATATCCTGCAGTTGTTCAAGCAACCTAGCAAGATTAAATAGTGTTGTGACTTTATCCCATGGTAACTCAAGTGAAACACCACCTTCCTCTGCAATTGTTTTCTGTTAAGCATGGTTTGGACTCTATCTAAATGCATGTGTAGTTGTGCATAGAAGTTTTTATGAGTGGTAGCATTCTTTGGATTCTAAAAATAAACCCTCTGGATCACTTTTCCTGCAACCAAAGTATGGGTTTTAGATCCATTCTTAACGCATTTGCTTGTTCTCTATGCTACTTGAACTCATCGATCAATTCTATTTATGAAACAACTTGATTTTTATGTTGGGTAAGTGGTGGTGGCCCAATACATTCAAGTACATCTGGTGGTAAAGTTTGTCTATGTTTTAATTGTTTGAATGCCAATATCTGAGCCCAAAGAACACTACCCCTGTTCATTGTAATAGAATTTGTAGACTATCCTTTTATTCCATAGAGTTGTCCTTTTTGTTGATTCTGCAAATTCTTTTGATTATATGGGAAAAATAGGTTTTGAATGGACCCAAAACCATTTACAACAGGTTTTGAATGGACCCGAAACCATTAACAAGTAGGTTTTAATAGGGACCTGAAACCCACACAAAAAGACCAAGCTACAAAAGCATAGAACAAAGACAACCGACAACGAACCAGAGGCAGGTTATAAAAGAAACAACATGAGTACACAATTTGCATCGATAGAAAAGGTTTAAATGGGATCCTCAACCCCAAAATAACCAATTACAAGGGAACTTGCAACTAAAAACCTCCTGAAATGGCCAGGTAACCATTAGCCTATAACAACGAAACTGCAACACAACACTTATCAGCACCAACTAGCAGGGCACTTCCTCAAACATCCAAGTGACCATTAGCCTGTAACAACCAAACTACAACACTACACTTATCAACACCAACCAATGAAACCAAACTCCCCACCTCAATAGGAGAGTTAGGAATCAGAGTAGAACACCAAGAAACCTCCTAGCCACACCAACAGGGAAAAGGAAGCCTCTTGCAGCACCACCAAACCCAAAGATCTGAATCAAACTCCACCTCAAAAGGAGTAGGCTCCCCTGTATAGGAGTAGATTACATTAAGAACCTTACCACAACTGCAACCAAACTATAACAAAAAACAACTCCACCTCTATAGGAGCGCACACCACCTCCAAAGGTGTTATAACAACAAGGACCAACATCAAGGAAAGCACATCCACATATTCATAGACCCCTACCTCTAAAAGAGAGGGCCCCACCTTCGTAGGAGTAATCTTCCACCAACCAAAGTGTATGTGTGAATTGTGGGGGTTAGTAATAAACACACAAACTCAATGAGACGTATTACATTAAAGATTTGAATAATAAAACTAATCTAATTGCAGCAAAACAAATCTCTATAACCATTCCATTGTTCTCTATTCTGAAGGATCCTTTAAATAATTAGTGCTCTCAGATTTGTATATTGCACTATGATTGGTTTGGATGACAACCTAAGAAATGAGATGTTGTAAATGCAAGAATCTAAGTTCCTACATGAAGGATAAACTATGTGATTAAAGCCATGATGTTAAATGTTGTTATAAATGATAATGGTGATATTGACAATGGATAATGATGCTAAATTCTATGATGCAAATGTTGTATGAAAACTAAGATGATAACTAAAATGCAACTATGAATTAAGACATGATTCTAAACTAATATGATAAAACAATGCTAAATGTCTAAATGTCCTATGCTCAAACTCTAAATGCTCCAAATGCTCCCATAATATTCCTGCATAATAAGTTTACTCAAAGATGTGATGATAAATGTTGTAGAATGGGCTTGTATTTATAGGATTTCCAAAGCATCTTGTGATGTGGCAACAACCAACGGTCAAGATTTCAGCATGAGAGATGAACGGTGGAGATGGAAGAATCATGAAGGATGTTCCCTTGACCAAGGGAAAGATGCCAAATGTATGAGAGAATAAAATGTGTGAGAAAGCCAAGTGTGAAAAGTTTGTTATGGAATTGGTTGAGAATAATGTGATTTAAATATTAGTCATATTTAAATACATGTGACACTTGATGATGTGGCCAAAAAGTGTTGTAAACATGTGACTAAATTTGAATTTGGAATATTATTCAAACTTAGTTAGAAAATATTTAATTAAATAAAAATAAACTATTGATATTTGTTTATTTAATTAAATTTAGAAGAATATGGTTTAAGATGAAGAATTTAGAAAAGTGTGAACTATATAAATAAATTAAACATTTATTTATAAGTAGATGAAATAAAAGGGGTCATTAATTAAATAACTAGTAATTAATTAATTAATTGTCTTGACTGATTTTAGGTGTATACACAAAGATTCTGCAAATTGTTCAATATCAAGTTGTTAATTGAAAAATTGTTGACATGGATTTCAATCTTCCCTACTTCTATGCCTCCTTCTGACTTTGTGAGTGGTTATGAAAAGGCTCATTTTATTGCTATTATCACCTATCCTTATGACTTCCTCTTATGGACATGGCTGCCCTCTTGACTGCCAATGAACTAATCATTCATATTGTCTTCAACTGTGATACATGCTTTGGATTGTTCTTTTGATATGAAGTTGTATTTGGGCCACCTATGAAGTTACCTCAAGCAATAATGACCTTGATTTTCCCTTATAGTTAGAAGGACTATCACATGTTAACACAACCATGATGTGCTTGTCCATGTTACTCATACAAGGCCCTCTATAGACCTGCCCCTTATCACTAGAATCCCCTTTATTGCAAGACTATGAACTATGGTCTATAAATGATTCTTGCCATTGCTCACCTCATGACTAGAGTAGCTCCAACATTTTCAACATGCAACCTCTTTATGATGTTGATAAGACCACTCTTACCAACATTAGGTAACCCCCATGACACCATTAGTACTAGATTTTTTCCAGCTCATGACTCCTAGAGCAATCTTTCAATAACTTGACAAGTCTGCCAGCCTTGAGATAATCAATAGTTATGATGAATGCTTGAGGGCCTTTTGATGTTGGTTTCCAATCATTCCAACAATCAACATTTGCAAATCTTTTGAGAGTCCCATCATGGTCATAACAATTTTGTTTTAAATTTTCATTCCTAGAATTTGGAGGTGTGAGAAAGGGGGTGTAGCTTTTCTTAGAGAGTGGTTTTCAAACATGTTATAGGTTGGAAGTTTCAATTAGTAGCAACTAACTTTGAGAGAGGTTTGGTTTAAATTTTCATTTGATTATTCATAAAAAGATTGTAGGTAGAAGAATAAAGTGGCTACAAGAAGTGGGAATGAAGAAGGCATACCAGTGATTGATCTTGCTATTTATTTTAGACTTAGAAGTCTGATTGAAGATGTTTTCCACTACTCTCGAGGGGTAGCATGATTGTATTTTAGTTTGGCTTTGAACTCTTGTAAACCTAGTGATAGCAATAGAAAATTTAATACATGTTACTAATTTTTTATATTATTTAAAATAAATTTCTAGAGATTTCTCTTGTGTGTTTGAAAAGTGTTGAGAGTTGTAGGAACTCTCTTACATCGCCTTCCCATGTCGCCATGAAAGTATTATATTGGAATGTCAGGGGTTGCAATTCCTCTAACAAGAGGCATTTAATCAAGAGATATTTTGATCAGATGCGCCCTAAATTTATTCTTTTACAAGAAACAAAACTTGATATGGAGAACACATCTCTCCTTACATCACCTTCCCATGTCGCCATGAAAGTATTATCTTGGAATGTCAGGGGTTGCAGTGCCTCTGACAAGAGGTGTTTCATCAAGAGATGTTTTGATCAGATGCGCCCTGACTTTATTCTTTTACAAGAAACAAAACTTGTTATGGAGAACACATCTCTCCTTGTGAAAAAGTGGAAGAATTGGCAGGGTAATTTTGTGGTTGTTAATGGTGTCTTGTGTGGTTTGGGATTCTTATGAAATCCACTTAAATCAAAGGAAAATGAAATTGCACAAAATAGACACTGACAACTTTTAAAAATCTAGTTTGATTTGTTTTTAGACCCAGTCTTCATTATGAATATGTACAAGCCTATAGGTACAGGTCAAGAAAGGGAAGTTTGGAATCAAATTTTGGGAGTGATTCAATCTTTAGGGGATGCTCTTTTGGTGATCGAAGCATAATTTATTGCTACTTTGTATCCCTAAAAGAAAGGGATGTAGTAATCCAAACATTGTATAGATGGATTTCTAGGATTTTGTCGCAAGGAATAATTTACAAGAAGCTTTTACGAAGAGTGGGAAATTTACTTGGATGAATAGACGTATAGGCTTCACCAATATTATAGAAAAAATAGACTGCTTCTTTTTAGCTGGTAACTAGGGTGTTGGTCATTTTATGGTGGAATCTTCTATTCTTCCTATCTTTAATTCTAACCATTACCGAATTTCCCTGTCCATTTAAAAGGATATTGCTCCTACTCAAAATTTGTTTAAATTTGAGAATATGCAGTTAAGAGATGAAGGGCTAAAATTATTAATTGTAGATTGGTGGAAGGTTATTCCAATCATTGAAGGAACTAAGGCATTTATTTTCTTTAAGAAGCTTTTGTTTATCAAGGTCGACTTACATGAGTGGAATAAGAAACATTTTAAAAATATTTTTTAGGAAAAATTCCAAATTGAAGAGGAGCAAGAGCAACTTCATAGAAAAGTGTTACACCAAGGTATGGATGTTGTTGATTTTAATCATGAAAAATCTTTGAGTAGATAGTATGCAAAAGTTTTAGAGAAAGAAGAGATTTATTGGTGTTAGAAGTCTCAAGAATGCTAGTTAAGAGAGGGAGATCATAATACAATTTTTTTTCATAATTTAGTTAAAATCAGACGTAGTAGGAACAAAATTGTGGAGATCAAAAATAGTGTTGGGGTACTTATGTCAAATCAAGAGTCTATTAACAGATAAGCAATAAGATACTTTCAAGATCTCCTTAATGCAAAGTGTGACCATCAAGGCATTAAAGCCGAAGCAATTGTAAATGTTATTCCAAAGGTTTTGGCGTTCAATGGAGGAAGTACATGCTGCAGTCTTTCAATTGAGCTGAGACAAAGCACCTAGACCAGATGGATTTCCAGCTATTTTTCTTCAAACCTTTTAGGAAATAGTCAAGGAGGATTTGTGGAGTGTGGTGGAAGAATCTCGTATGTATTCATATATGTTGAGGGACTTAAATAAATTTTTTATTTCCCTTATTGCAAAAAAGAAGGAATTTCAATCCTTTGATGATTTAAGCCATTTTCCTTATGTAACACAAAATTACAAGGTGATTTTGAAAGTATTGGAAAATATGCTGAAGCAGGTTCTAAACTATATTATATCCGAGGAGAAGAGTAGTTTTGTACCTCATAGATCTATTGTAGAATATATTATTATTGCGTATGAAGCAATTCATTCAATTAGGAAGGCTAAAACAGATGGATTTTTTATAAAGTTGGATATTAGAAATGCTTATGATCAAGTTGATAAATCCTTTATGTTGCAAGTGTTAGATAAATTTGGTTTTTGTACCCCTTGGATCTCTTGGGTTAAGAGTTGTAGTGAGACTCCACATTTCTCAATTTTGGTTGATGGTAGTCCTCAAGAATTTTTTGCTTCAAAGAGAGGCCTTCGTCAAGGGGACCCTTTGTCTCCTTTTCTTTTTATCATTATGACTGAAGTGTTAGGAAAATTTATTAGCAAGGTAAAAGAGGAAGGCAAATGGAAGGGGGTTAAGATAACCCATGGTGTGGAGGCCATTACACATCAACAATTTGTTGATGACACACTTTTGATGGGGGAATCTTCTTTGAGGGAAGATCATATCATTAAATCCTCTTTAGATAAGTATTGTTTGGCTTTAGGACAAAAAAGTAATTGGCATAAATTTGAGGTAATTTTCTTGAACACAAAGTTGGATAAACAGAGAGAAATAGCCAAAATTCTTTGTATCAAGAGTATAAAACTACTAGATAAATTCTTGGGTACTCCCTCTTTCCAGGAGCTTGTAGAACTAAATTGGGGAATTATTTAGTGGACAACTGCTTGGGGAGAATGGAAGGTTGGAAAGGAGGGTGGCTATCATCAACATGATGAATTTTAATGCTCAAATCTGTCATCTCAACCCTTCCAATTTACTCTATGATGTGTTTTAAATTGCCATCCAAAATAATATCCATCATAAAATAGAAAATGAAGTTCTTTTGGAATGGAAGCAATGATTATTAGGATAAGATTCCATTGGTAACCTGGGATAAAGTATGTAAACAAAAATTTGTTGGTGGTACTAGGCTGCGTAAGTGGAGTATTATGAATGAAGCAATGTGAAAAAAATTGATTTGGAGTATGTTCAACAAACTAGATCAAAAGTGGGCATTAATATTATAAAGGAAAATTTTAGATTCTCTAGATAAGGAAATGATTCTTGCAATTAAAAACCCCCTAAAGGTTCAATGATTTGGAACTTTATGCTCTCATGCTAGAGTGTTATCATGGATCACCTTACATAACAAGTAGGATCAAGAGAGCTTGTTAACTTTTGGGAGGATTCTTGCGAAGGGTACCCAATTTTAAAAGATGATGCTAGATTTGCAAAAAATTAGAGAATCTTGGAGGAAAAATAGGGTACCCAAGTTAAATATTATTTAGTAAAAAGAGGTGTTGATGGGCATGAAAAGTGGGCTTGGAAGCCTATAGATGATATGAACTTGAATGCAAATCAACAATATTTGCTGGTGAAAATTATGAAAGAGCACAAAATCCTATTGACAGGTGAAAGAGATGAAGTGATTTGGAGTGACTCAAAAAATGGAATGTATAATGTTAAATTAGGATACAAATTATTGTAAAATGCTTGGGTTGTAGAGTGATGGCCAAACCAACTATGTTGGAATAATAATTTCCTTCCCAAAGCTAGATCCTTTGCCTGGTTGGCTCTGATAGGGCACATTTTGACAGATGAAAGACTCAAGAAAATAGGTTTCCAAGGTCCTAATCAATGCATACTATGTAAGAAGAGTGAAGAAATGATAGACCACTTACTGCTTCACTGCGATTTTATAAATAGGCGTTGGAAGCATTTGCTACATAGATTGAATTGGTAGTCCCCCTGTCCAACTTCTTTTAAGGCTATGTTTCAAGGTTGGAGAGTAAATATCAATAAGTCTTCTTTCTCCAGTATCTGACAAGTTAGCCCCTCATTAATCTGGGAGGCTTGGAAGGAATGAAATCAAAGGATCTTTCAAGACAAATAACTAAATCTAGAATCCATGCTTGTAGAGATAGAGCTAATAGTTTTAGAAGTAGTCAATATGGTAGCAGCAAGTCAAAATCCAACTAAATATCCATTCTATCAGGCATATAGTAATTTGTAGAGGAATTGACCAAGGCTTAAGCTTCCTCTTGTCCATGTTAGAAATGTAGAATGGGTGAGGCCTAAATATGGTTGGATTAAAGTCAACTTTGATGGAGCAACAAAAGGGAATCCCAGTCCCTCTAGTGCTATTTGCGTTCTCAGAGGAAATATTATGGTATTACCTACTCAAAACTTCTCAATGACACAAATAATGAGGCAGAGGCACAAGCAACTTTGCTAGCCATAAACTTGGTGAGCAAATTGTCAATTCCAAAATTGCATTTAGAGGGGGACTCACAAATTATAATAAATTCTATAGAAAACAGTAGTTGCCAAGTATGAAGGATAAACAAATACATAAAGATCATTAGACAAAAATGATTTTTTTTAGGGATTTTAGAATATCTCATACTTATCAGAGCAGTAATGGAGTGGCAGATATGCTTGCAAATTGGGTTGTCTCTATTGCAGCTAAGAAAGGAATGAGAATCTACGAAGAACTTCAAAATATACAATTTGAGGATGAATATGATTAGGTGTAAGGTATACCAAGTGCTCATAAAGGCAAAAATATCCAATTTGAGAGACAGTTCTATGAAAATGATTTTCACTCTATGGCCATTGTAGAAATAATTTTTTTATGTTTACGTAAATCAATACGAATGTATGAAGGAATTGCTGCCACTTATAGTCTTTTGCTCCTTCAAGAGGTGTTACTATGTATGTGGGGAGATTAATGCCTATCACAATGATTTCATGTCAAATTAAACTATTATAAGTATAGTGTCGCTATCCATACAATTTATAATCATAATACAAAATTCAAATATAAATGTGTAACTCCATGAATACCAATATCAAATCTATGTGTGTTATAATTCATAAAATAATTTTGATATTTTAAAACAATTTAAAAAAAATATATATTAAAGAATTTAATCAAACTAGTTTAATATTATTTCATTTATAACTATTTAATAAAATCTAATAAAATTAAAAAATACATTAAATATTGTGCAAAAGAAATTAGAATATATAAAAATAAGTTCACACAAAAACGAAGTGCATAAAAATGTGCCCAAACTAAGTGGGAATTGGCATGGTACGCAAATTTCCCGATTTCAATAATGTAATCAAGATTGGATTTGAAATTATAACGAGCGCTAGAAATTTGATATGTAAGGATTGTATAGCAATTACAGGGAAGCGTGCTGTGCCTTAAGCTGTTGGAAAATGGGCGATGCGTTGGCAGAGTTAGAGCTCAAGCTCAGATCAACGAAGGTATTTCTGTTTACTTGATGGATTTCCACGTTTCTTTAAATGAAGCACCTTTGTGGATCGCTAGGCTATCGGCAATTCCTCGAGCTGGCTCCTTTCCGCGAGTCGAAGCTCGAAGCACATTTAGGTCACAGGGTGCCGGGCATTGTGGGCTTAATTTTTTTTATCTGTCTTCTTCGGAAGCCCTTTCATTTTCAATCCCGGGAAGCTGGATACTACCTGGCCGTTCTTTGGTTCCATGTGTATGATGAAAAGATTCTTGGGATGTTCTTTTCCCTTCAATAGGCCCGAAAGAAAAATAACTTTTTAATTTTTTATGTTTAATATACTCCCTTACGTGGTGACCCTTCGCTTGGAAGCTACGACCCAGGATATAAATTTACTTAGAATTTATACCAATTCCTTATCTCAAGTTGCGAGAGGGATTGGAGCTTCCAGCTTGCCCCAATACCAGACAGGGTTACTCAGTCCAAATTTTAAGGGTAAAGCCAACTACAGAACCTGCTTTTGGGGCTGACTGATATTCCATACGGAGCCTGTTCAACCAAGAGAATCTTTGAATTCGCATTTGCATATTACATGCCGGATGAGGTTCCGAAGTCTAAGAAAAATGCCGTTCAATGATTCCGATGAAGTCTATATTAGTCACGACATGAATAGAATCCAACAATAAGAGTGCAAAGGAGAAGGGCGAGGGGAGGGGGGCGGCGGCTAAGGTGATGGAAGCTAAGAAATAAGGGAAGGGGGTTGCCTGTCAGAATTGAAGAGCAGAGTGGTCAAAAAACCATAGTATCCAGACCTGGACTTGGCAAGGTGAAGAATTGAAGTAGATTCAGATTCATCTTAGACTTTGGATCAAGATTTACTCAGAGATTCGAAAATTTTGAAAAATAACAAATTACTAGAAATGTCATACACACACAAACGTTTTTATTTGTCATTTCAAAAAGACATGTTATTTGTCTTGAGTGCCTTCAAGGCCTGTTTCTGCTGCGTAGTCATGTGACAGGGACAGTCTCCGTATGTCAAATAAATCACAATATTGGTATATCATTTGTTAGTGGAGCTGACGAACAACACTAATGGTTGCCTAACTTCTTCTGCATCTGCTGTCTTTTATCTTCTATTTTTGTCTTCGGCCATCAACTGACATAGTCCTCTACTGCAGACTACCTTGATTGGCTTTTATCGCAAGATCATACCACCGGACTTTGGTGATCCTGTTTCCTCTTTTTGAGCCCATCTCATGCTGTGTGAGAATAGTTTTTATTGACAGGCCTGGAACAAACACAATAGTATGAGATTTAAGGATAAAAAATCTAAATTTCTTGATTGCTCTTGCACTTGCATGCAGCTTTTGTAGCTGCAAATATTTCTTTTCATGAACCTTGAAATTGTTGCTCATGAAAGCAATTGGAACTTCAAAGTTTTCTTCATTCTCCTGAGTAAGGATGGCGGGCTTGGTATACTCTATGAGTCTATAGCATAGCATTATAAGAAAATATTTATGAAAACTTGGGCGTGCCAATATTGGGGCTTTACCATTAGATTCCTTCGTCTCTATGAAAACTTTCTTGCCTTCCTCAATGGTGTGGTCTTCTTCATTATAGTTGAGATACTTTTTTTTTTGATTCTAGGAAATCAGGAACAAATCTTCTCAAAAAGTTGACCTTACCAAAGAACGAACGCATGTTGCTTTTGCTAGTTGGTAAAGAGAGATTGCGTATGGCTTCAACTTGATTAGGGTCCATCTTCATCCCTTCTTTGGAAATTGTTGGTGCTTAGAGTTGGAGGTTCTTGAATTCCTAAAGCTAGGTTGTTTTTTGAGTGCTGGGGGTGTCAAACCCAAAGAAAGAAACCTCTAATTTATGATGAGACAAGGCAACTTTGGATCAATTTGCTAAGGTGGGTAAGACGTTCTTCAACTTCAAGCTCAACTAGACCTAGGGGGAGTCCCTAGAGGTATCCTAAATATGATTAAACACAATTGAATATAGATAGATGGATAAACTACTATAGTAATACTTGTTGTATGTGTGACCCCAAAAGCTGTTAGTAGGCCAAAGACTAACCTACTGTGCGTAAAACCTCTTATTAAGCTTACAGGCACATCATTGCATAGTTGCAAGATGTGGGTATGCATAACATGATTCTCCAAGATGACAATACTTATGGATTGTTTAAGATACTTCCTTGGTTATAACATTAAATCATAAAGTGCATAATGATGTTTTCAATTTGAGTGCATGGTGGATCATTACTTTCAAGACCAATGCCTATTCATTGGGTTACAAAGTCGCAACACACCATGAGAGACAACACAAAGAAATCAAAAGAAGTATGAGTTGTGTGAATACATACACCACAAATAATGACATCAAGCAATTGAACATTCTTAGCCATCTCAAATTGTAAAAATTCATATGTAATGAAGAAATGACAATTACAAAGCTTGCAATGCATTAGAATGTTGCCCCATTCATCAAATAATCATTACATTCATACCAATGAAGTGGCAAGAGGAAACCCTAAGCTAGAATTTTTCAAAAGATTCACAAATAGAATTGTGGAGACATTCAACTGCAAGAATCATTGACAATATTAACCTCCTTGAGATTTACAAAAGATGCTACTCTAATGATGAATGGATTTGCAAGAGTTGAAACCGTAGAAGCTCCTTCGGCTTGCAATTGTGTAGAAGAGAGAAATGACCAATTCTCTTGGAAGGAGAAATGATCAACCTTTTGTTTGAAAAACAAAATGGCATATAATGCATTGTTGGTTGCCCAGTCACTTTAGGAATCGAGGAAGGATTGTAGGTTGCGAATGAGGTGTGTGAGGCAAGCTTAGATCTTGCAAAATCTGTTGAATGAGTGATTTGGAATAGGCATGAGGATGATTGGGAGCTAGAACTCAACCATCGTATTAATGACAACGTGGTCGTCTTCATCCTCCATTGTTGGAATTGCGTGTAAATCTGCACCCTTGAGATGAACAACTATTTTTGGGCAGGAAATCCCCCTTGTAGTAGTTGTAGTGTCACATTTGGTCATTAATGGTGACTTGGGTTGTGTAGGGAGGTAGGTGGGAGTGAATAATGCAAAATGTGGGAGTTTCAGAGTTTCGAGCTTGTCAGGGATCGAGGATACCACATAATCCATATCAGTTGTTGGGGATTAGAGATTGGGAGTACATCATACTTCATGCATGAAGCAAGCAAATAAAAGTAGCTTTGCATCATTGACTCCAAAAAGATACATGAAGAGAAATATTGGGAGTTGAGGATTGGGGATACTGAGGAATTCATCCCATAAGGCATGCAAGTAAAATTAAGTTCGAACTTAAGAACCTAATAAAATAACATAGTGGGAAATGTTAGGGATCACAATTTGGGGATACTTAGTAACTCATGCTAGGAGTATTGCATTAGAGGTATTCTCTCATCTCTAACTCCAAAGAAGTATATGAAGGGAACTAGTAGAAGTTGGGGATTGGGGGCGGGTAAAGGGATGACCAAAACCATGACTTGGAAAGGTAATTTAGTGTAAAGTGTCATGGTTTGAGGGTCTAGGGTGTATGCCAATAAGAGAAATTTTGAAACTCTGACAAAGACAAGGGAAAAAGCAAGGTTTGAGGGGAAGGTATGCCAAGATGGGAAACTTTCAAACTCCGACATTTAGCACAGTCTTTAGAAACTGAATTGCGGACCTCCTCACTTAGAAAATTTGGGACCTTTATATCTTCCAACACATGATAGGCACATGGGAGATGATGGAGAACAACACTTAGGTAAATGTTGACCAATGAAGATCCATTAGGAATTATCTTAGATCGATTATCTATGATGGGCATAGTAAGGCCAAAATGCACAAAGGGGCTATGATTCAAGCAAATAGGACATAATTAAATGGGGTACCAACAAAAATAATGTGTTTGTTGATATATCGTTTGACACACGAATGGTGGAAAGTAGAGTAAGGTTCACTTAAAAGGGATTTGATTCCCTCTAGGCTTGGGATTCCTTCTTAGAGGTGATCCATAGATTCTCAAGAACTATGCTTGTAGAATTTACAAAATCAAGCTTTATTATTGTGCTACTTATTTCATGATTAAATGATAGTTATTTATTAATTGATGATTATGCTATGCTACTTATAAAACAAAGTGCTACAACATAACACCATGTAGGAAAATGTTCTTCTAACCAAGTATGTTACTCATGAAAAAGGAAGATACAACACAATTTTGTTCCCCTTAATGGTGGAGAATGTACAACACACAATTATCCCCTCTTGTTGGCTTGGAGAAGGTAAAACACATGATTGTTGTCTTTGGCTTTGCCTAATGAAATCCAAGCTCACATTCCATATTATAGAATTACAAAGAAGAAATAAAGAGACATTACCTCCCATATCCTCATCCTTATGGATTCTCAAGTACAATAGAGCCTTCAAAATCCTCAAAGAAGTCTTACAGTCACATGAAACTTTGAACAATGTTGGCTCACTTCATATTCCATAACTAGAAAGTGTACTTGTTGTGGATAAAATCGCAACTGCATGGACATCTAACTCTAGATAAACCCTATCTCATTTCGAAAGAGGTGATTAGGAATCTAACTGGATTATGCAATGTTGGGGATATACCAAAAAGAAGTCGAAACCCTAACCGGAGTAACTGCAGATCAAAGGGCTTTGATAATTTCAATGATCAAAGATCCGATAACAAGGTACATTGCGCATGGAATTTCATACAAAATCTTTTTTAGAAACAGGGAAGGCGCAACTTCGACAGGTGTAGTTTACATCTCTCATAAAATGATAATGGAGGATCAAGATTTTGACTTGTGCGGATTGCTAAAAGATCAATTGATGGAAAATGTGCAACTAACAAAGGAGGCAGATTACCCCTTCAGGTTTGGTACCTTGGTCATATGTCTTGTGATGTATTTTTTGAATTGCTTGCCATAGATCAATAATGTTGTATGGAAAGAGAATGAACTGGTTTGTAAACAGATTTTTGAACATTCTAATACTTTGGAAAATTGTAAGCAAGAGTATGCAAATTTCTTTAAAGAATTGCTAGAGAAGTTTGGAGCAATTAGCATTTCCATTCCGGTAAGAGCACTTGAAGTTGGATCCTCTTCCAGTGAGATGGAGAGGAAGAAGAAAAGAGCACAAGAGATTGCTGATTACACTCCTTCGGCACACAAGACTCCAAAAATTGAAGGAAAAAGTAAAGAACAAGTGATTGTGGACATACCAGATGAGGAATCTGATGAGTACACTCCAAGGGAAGAACCAAAATCAATTGAACTGAATGTAGTAATGGCAGAAGGAAGCGAAGAAGAAGGTGTTTTATCCAAAGTAAATATACTGCAGCTTGTTCAGGAGAAAGATGGGATGCAAAAAATTGCTGACATATGGTCTGATAGACCCTCATATGAGCAGGACCTGATCGAGAGCACACTAAGTACTTATTTTGTGCACAATAACATTGGATTGGAGAGTTTGCAAAATGTGTTTCCTGAAGAGATGATTGAATGCCTTAAGGAAGCCATGGTCTTTGAGTCCTAGGACAGGGAACATGGAGAAATAATTCTACATCTGAAGGAGCAGTTCGGGCTATCTCTTACCAAACTAAAAAGGAAAATGAATGTGTTGAGGCAATGCATAAATACAACAAATAACATCTACAATTATTGTCTTCGTTGGCCTCATGCAGTTGGGAGATACAAAGATAAGCTGGAGCAGATTGAAATTGAGCTAAACAAGATTGGTCAGGATTATAACATGTTTCAGGATCGGGATGGTGCAGTCAAGAAAAGAATTCAAGAGTTGTAGTCTAAGCATACAAAAGTTCAATTCACCAGAAACAACCTTGTGGACACCTTTTGGAAAGTGAAGGATTTAACCGAATGTAGACTGGAGCAGTTAATTGAGGTTCTGAGGAAAGGAGAGAAATTAGAAGAGGCAATCACAATTCTGGAATCTGTCATCCAAATTATCAACTAGACATCTGAGAACAACAGCTTGATCTTAATCATTGGGATTTCAGTAGAAGCTTGGAGGAAATTTCTTCTGGAAATGAAAGATAAGTACAAGATAATTTTCTGACTCGAGTAGCAGTTGTATTTCTTCAAATTTTGATCCAATTTTTGAATTGGCAAGGGGGGAGATCCAAAATATGTTTGTCATTGATGTCAAAGGGGGAGAGACCAGTGAAAAATGCCTTATCATTCTAAGGGGGAGTTGTGCTTTGAAATTTTGAACTCTGGTAGCATAATCATATTGGTTCCGACATTTAGTCATTTTTCACTAAGTGTTGCCATCAATGCCAAAGGGGGAGATTGTTATACCATCACTTAGTCATTTATTACAAGCAAGGCAATGACCATTAAACTTTTGAGCATTGGGTGATCTTACCGGATACCTTCTGCCTTTGTTCATCTGATTTCTTTGTATGGAATTCTTATGTTCAGATCGTGAGCTTTCTCTCTTCTCATATCCAAGACCTCGCTTGTCATTTGCATCCTTTTGTTCTTTAGTCAGCTCATCAAACTTAGTAGAACTGATCCTAAACTTCTCCTTGTATTCATTTACAGTAGTGAGTTCATCTCTGAGAATAACTATTTGTCTTTCAAGCTCTTGTTCATTATTTCTGGATTGTTGTAGTTCAATCTCTAGCTGAATGAATCCACTATTAACTCTGCTGCATTCTTCAGATCTTTCTTTTAAGGACTGGGCCAGATTCTCCTCATTCTTCTTCCTTTCTTCAATCTCCTTAGTTAGCTTCATCACCATAGATTCCATCTCAAGCTTCAGTGTAGCATTGTCTCTAGCAAGCTTTTCACATTCTTCAGTTATTTCTTTTAAGGTCTGATTCAGGTGAACATCTTCCAAGCATTTACTTTCTTTATGTTTCAGCTGATCACATAGTTCCTTCCTCTTTTCTCTTGACTCATTGATTTTATCCTTCAATGATTCACATTGAAAATTTATTTGTAAATTTGGGCCGACATTGTGTATATGTTTTATATTTTGTTTTGGCCAACGAAGTTGTTGATGTAATTCCATGTTGCGGATATATAAGAGTGGTTGTTTGTGCGAAGTTATGTAGCGAAGAAGCGCTAGAGAAAAAGCAAGTGTGTGAATAGTGATCTAATCGTTCGATTGTAGAACAGAGTGTGAAGAATTTTGAGCGAAGTGTGGAGTGTTTCTGTGCTTAATCGGAACTGTAATCAAGCTTTTGTAGAAGCTATTTTCTCAGTTCATACCCTTTGGATCTAATCCGAATTGCTATAAGACAGTGTGTCTTCTTAGGGCAGTGAACCCTCTTGTATTTGAGTAGTGAGCTCTAGGCAGTGCGCCTGAATGCATGTGCATTCCGATTATTCTTCATTATACTTTTAACAGGGTATAATATTGTGGATTGACATCCACCGTGGTTTTCCCCTAACAGGGTTTCCACGTAAAAAATCTTGGTGTTCTTTGTGTTTCTGATGTGCTGATTGTTTGTGGTTTATTGTTCATTCATCAAATCTGAGATCAAGTTAAGTTAAGTTTGAAAAGTTTAAATATTCTATGACAACTGATTCACACCCCACCCCCCTCCTCCCTTTCCCCGCCCTCTCAGTTGTCTGTCCTTGTTTTGCCAATATACTTTTCCTTCCTTTGTTCTTTTTCAACTTGATTCCTCAACTATCCTTACATCTGAATCTGATTTTTTGTTCACATTTTCACCTCTGTTCATTACTATACCAATTAGTTACTCATTTTGGAATCCATTCGGATCATACATGTCTTATAGAAGGCTCTTTTGGTGCTACAAAAACTTAAAAACAATTAGGATAGGAAAATCCTCTGCTAGCCCTTGCCTCCCCCCCGCATTGTAAGATCCATGTTTGTGCCAACTCGTATTGAAACTACAATATTCTTTCCAAACATTCTACAATGCTTCTTGCCTACAACAAGTGATCCTTGCTATAATGCAGTACATTGTGATCAGGACAACAAGATACATGTTTACAACACCCAAGAACATGCAATAGTGCTGCTCATCTTACCCACACTTAAGAACCTTGCTAGAAGCCTTTTGCTTTCATGCAATAATAAAGCCTACACGCTCACAACAGCTAGGAAAGTGCAATAATGTTATTGTAATTTGTACATGTGCTCAATAACATTTATACATGACTTCGCAACACCTAAGAACATGCCATAGTGCTGCTCATGTCATCAATAAATGCTTTATCCCTTGCTTATACAAATGAATGTCATGCCCCCAAAATTATAACTCTAAGATATGGAACATTCAAATACAAATAAATAAATACATATTACAAGAGAAATATTAGCATTATTATAATTATAATTATCATACGATAATATATAATTATAATTATAATTATCACACACAACAATATAAACATTATAAATATAAATGTAAATTGAGAAGCAATATAAATTATAATTATCAAATAAATTCTGATTTGGGTCTCCAACATGGGTTGTCTATATTTATCTATTTTAAGGCGGTCAAAGGGAGGCATCGAGCTTTACACTATATCGCCCCCTTATTCCGTCGCATATGGACAAGCTAGCAGCAATTGACATAACATTCGCTTGAAGCCTACATGCTCACAACAGCTAGGAAAGTGCAATAATGTTATTGTAATTTGTACATGTGCTCAATAACATTTATACATGACTTCACAACACCTAAAAACATGCCATAGTGCTGCTCATGTCATCAATAAATGCTTTATCCCTTGCTTATACAAATGAATGCCATGCCCCCGAAATTATAACACTAAGATATAGAACATTCAAATACAAATAAATAAATACATATTAAAAGAGAAATATTAGCATTATTATAATTTTAACTATCATATGATAATATTATAATTATAATTATCACACAACAATATAAACATTATAAATATAAATGTAAATTGAGAAACAATATAAAATATAATTATCAAATAAATTCTGATTTGGGTCTCTGACATGAGTTGTCTGTATTTATCTGTTTTAAGGCGGTCAAAGGGAGGCATTGAGCTTTACACTATATCGCCCCCTTATTTCGTCGCATATGGACACCCTTTTGAAATCTCACTCCCTTATCATGGTATAGCAATATAAGGAGACCAATCATGAGGAAATGGGGAAAGATGGCAAGATGAGGGGATAACGGATAAATTAGAATCCTCACTAGGTAGGCCACTTCATATGAATGGCATGGGCCACATGAGGCTAAAGGGGTACTGCTTTTGGGCCTAGAGAGGCTAAGACACCCCATTGAGCCACTCTCTTCCACGTTCTCCTAGGGTTGAGAATCCCTAGGATAAGGAAATAACTGGATTAACAAATTTACTATGGATTTACTAATGTTCAATCATGATACTCTACCTGTTAAGTTATTATTGTAATTATTCTCTAACTTGTTTGCAGGGATTAAATCAAGCCAAGGTACTCTCTAAATCCATTGTTTGCTTGGGAGATTGGTAATTTAGGTTAAAGTTAGTATAATTCCTATTAGGGACATTACAATGAAACAAACTATGCTTTCTCTTTTCACATATATGGCTTATGACACATGACAATAAATCCCTACAAGATTCCCATGCGCTGCAAGAACAAGTATACATGTGATACAACACACCAAAACATGCATTAGTGCTGTACATGTTACCTTTACATGCTTTATTCCTTACTTGCTCATGCAATGGAACAAAACTACACTTTTTATCTTCACATACATGGTTTACAACATCTGAACATAAATTCTTACATTCTATTCATGTTGCTTTTTCATGATTTTATTGCCAAAAAGAATGATGCTTTTCATGCAACCATCTTCTACACTACCCATGCTTGCTATTAACAACAATGGATTTGTCCTTTGTACAACTTCCCAAGAAATGTGAGGGTCGAAAAACCATTATCTCATACATTTGACCTTCTTGTCCTCACTTCAAGCGGTCTTGCTTCTTCATATTCATCCATTGGCGAGTGAAGTATTCTCCTTCATTGTTTAATCAAGTAGAGTTAGCTACCATCCACAATACATATGATAAAAACTCTCTTATCTATTTTGCAAATCAAACAAATACTCTATCGAAGCATCATGAGACAACTCCTCACTGTTCATTGGTGGTATATCCTCATGAAAAGGCTTCTCCTTCTTAGTGCTTGATGTTTTGTGATTCTCCTCTTGCCTAAGTGGCTGTTCTTTCTTGCTTTGGCCTTGCTTTGGGTGAAGTCTCGTATGGAGTTTCGTCCTCCAATCTTACAATCTTATAATAGTTGTTATCTTTGCACATGCTCAAATCAGATTGTTCCTAACCTTCCTTGAGTGTTCCTATGTCCTCCCCTTGCCTTGACTTAGGTGAGTGGCTTCTCAGTTTTTTGTTGATACTATGAGAGGAATGCTCCTTAGTGGTGGTGTTTATTTTGCACATAAAACCACAATGGTTATTTCTTCCACAAACTATGCATGCAACTTGTAATTTGCAATCTCGTGATCTATGTCCATTCCTTCTGCAATTTGGACAAAAGATAGAATTTTTACCCACATGCTCAACTACCTCCTTAGGCTTGGTAGTGGTGAAGTAGGTGGAATAGAATCTCCCCATTTCTTCTTCTCCTCTTTATTCTCTTCTTGGAGTGCACTTCTTTTGTACTTTGCTTCTTGCTTCTTCTCTTTCTCTAGAAGATTATTGCAGATTATACAATCACCATTTTGTGGAGTTTCAGCTCGTGTGTTTTTTGTAGACATTAATGCGATTGCACTTTTGTTTGGACGTTGATGCAATTGCATTACTGTCTCTATTTTATAACAGTCCCGTGGCTTTGTCAATAGTTTGTTTTGTATCTTCTTTGGATTGTAATCGGTCTATGCACAATGGAGAACTTTGTGAGTTTTCTCCTTTCTCCATGCTTCTATATCCAAGTCCTTTGTATGGTGGTACCGTGGTATTATTTCCAAAGTAATTGGTTTAAGTATTCCCTGGCCACTTATTAAGTCCTCGTCCTTCATACCCCATCCTTGCAAGTAATCTTGAACCTGCACCCTTTGTGTGTCCTTCAAACTCACAAGTGGAATTGTTAATTTCCAAATTATTAAAAGAAATTGGTACATGGATGCTCATGCATACGTTTTCTACATTTTCTTCCTTGTCATGAGAAGGGATTGCTCCACTTTTCTTTGTAGACTCCTCTTTCTCCTTGCTGTTTTGATAGAAATGCATCCTTCTCCATCAATAACCCTTTAATCCTATCTTTCAAACAGTGGATTTCTTTCTAAAGTGCTCTATTTTTCTCCAAAACAACTTCATGGCTTTCTTGGAGATCTTCAAATTCCTTCATGGATTTAGTCATTGTTGGTTTTGTGCAACCTACACACCTTGAAATTAATTGCATAAATGGTTATACACAAATCCTATGTGTTACCAAAATCCTCTACAAGACACAAAAGAACTTGTTCACTTTGATATTGTTGGTAAATAGATCTGTTGCTACAAACTTTCACTAATAAAGCTTGAGTCACCCAATGAGCAACAACAATTGAAACAATTGCTTACAATAGTTGGAGGAATCATTATGAATTAACGATTTTTCCTTTGCGTTTGAGAGGGGCAGCTCCCTTGTATGATAAGTTTTATGTTTTTTGGGGTATGCTTTTAATTGCAAAGCAAGAAAGGTACAAGAGAATTAAAAAACTGAATTGGAAGGAGAAAACCCTAGATAAGGCTAGTATGAGGCCAATAATCTAGTTTTTTCACAAAAAAATATGACTAGTTTTAAATAAAGGTAAATGCAAAGATTTACTTCTCAAGAAGAATGGTTTAGATGAAAGAACTAATAACAAGGTTTTAAAGAAGAAATACTACCTAACATAAGAAAGGCATCCATAGTTTGTAAACTCAGACTTAGAGAGTACTCAACAAGCTAAAAATTTCGGACTCAAAGAGTATTGGGTAAAAACTCGGCAACTTATAAAATACTTAAATTTTTGAAAAAAACAAATTTTATCCAAAATACAACTACAAAATGTATCAAATGAGTTTGGTGGGGGTCGAGGGGGTAGCACCCTTGGTGTGTTCCCCGTCACAATACAAGGCAGGGTTGAGGGGCAAAGTCCTCACCGCCAAACCCAAATAAAGACCTTCAAAACCATACAAACCTTCATTACAAACACCATTTTCATAAATGCTTATAAAGCCAAAAAAATGAGTTTCTGGAGTGTTTAACCCATGTTTTTTTTGGTGATTTTGACATATTGCTGGTGAGGCGAGTCAATTGGAAAAACTCAGCCAAAAAACTTGGCGAGTAAACCTTGTGAGTACTTGTGGAGCAAAAAAACTTGTGAGTACTCGGTGACAAACTATGGTTGTATTTACTTGGGGTTTCTAGATACAGAGCAGGAATCCGAATAACCATATATTTTAACCACTATTACATAAGAGAAATTAATAAATGAAGAGAAGACTCATTACATTCACCATATAAACAGAAAATATCTAAAGAGTGGCTGCAGATTTAACTTAAAAGAAATATACAACAACAAAGAAACACACATAGGCTCATAGACCAGCAATGTCTCTCTTTTTTACTATCCGAAGGAAGAGCTCAAATATTCTCTTGTTTCTATACAATTCAGGTGAATCAAAAGTCCTTTAATTACAAATAAGCCCAGTATATATAGGCTTTCCCTTTCATAATCACTTTACAACCAACTTTGTGTTTATAACTTAACAAGAGTAAACTTGTTTTTTCTAAAATAAGTTTAAACATAAAGTTCACTTTATTAAGTCATAATAAATGACTTAATTTACAAAATTAGTAAAGAAATATGAAAACAATGAAAATAATCTTCAGCCTTGTTGAGGAGGTGGTGAACTCCCTTTGAGATTTCGCTCTTTTGAGGCTTCAAACTGTGGAGGTTGCAGCTGTTGTGTAGAATATTTGGCCTTGAATTTTGCTACCGCTAGCACTATTGGTTTGCCCCTGGTTTAATGGTACCGAAGAGGTGTAGTTTTGAAGTTAATAATGTCTTGCTTATCTCCTCAATCATTTCGTAAAAAAATGAAATGTTGTTTCAATGTGCCATCAAAGAAGATGATATACTACTTAATTTTCTCATGGTGTTATTGTTTATAATCTCCTTTTTGAAAAGTTCTTTCAAAATTATATCTTTGAAATTCTTCTTGATGGTGAGAACATCTGCCAATTATGTTTCATTTTCTTTAAGTATGTCAGAATCAAAAACTAAGTAGTTAGCCTGAATGTCAGACTTTATTGAATCAAAAGACTTTGTTAGCCTTTTCAATTTTGTTATTGACTACTTCAGAACCAGTAATTTCCACTCTACTACTTTGAACCATGGGATAGATTCATTTTCTCTAGCTTTATTCAATTTTTTTTCAAAGACTAAAATATTTACGTTTATTTTCACCATTTCTTGAAGTTCTCCAATCACTAATTGCCATACATTCTATTCTTTCTTTGCAGCTTGCAACTCTGATTCTATATCCTTTTTCTTTGTCTCAATTTTCTTGTATAATTTTGTAGCCTCTTTGATGTAAAGAAGGCCATCAAGAGTGATTTTTTACACCTGAGATTTAGCTGCTTTGCCATAGGGTTGATATCTTCCAATCTTCTCCATAATCTCTTTACAAATCTCCATTATTGATGAGCTAGAAGATGATGACAAAGTATCAAGAGGTTGTGCAAAAGTGTTGACGATGGATTTAATGTATGATGTCAACATAGGCACCTGCTCTTCAAGTTGCTATCTATTTTCTTTCTATTTTTTATGTCTTTTCTACCAGCTTGGCAGCTGACACTTGCAAATTATGGAATCGCTCTTGTGTGTAGATCAACCTTGGAGACATCATAATCTGTTTATGTCATTTCTTCCTAATTTTTGTTTGCGATGGGCTTGGCAATTTCTATAAATTGTGTGCTAGAGGAAGGGTCCACCATCAACCTTGAAGTACCATGGGCTTTCTTGGGTTGTGGAGATGTTTGTAACAACTTCACTATAATATCAAAATTACGATTGATCACTTGAGTGTGTTTTCTTTTCTTATCAATCATCTCTTTTAGCCAAGGTGAAAGGAACGGTGCTGATTTTGAATAGGCTTTGGAAGAAGGGGAAGGGATAATTGGAGGAAGGGTGGCCTTTTTGATAGTATCAACACTTGTATTATTTGGTGGTGGTGAAGGAGATGGAGGTGGAGAGATGCGAACCAGCAATGCTCAAAGTCTGAAAACACACTCCAAAATTGCTCCTACAATGCTGCAAATCACACTCCACACCAAAACATGCATAGAAAGCATCATAGCAAACAAAAACTGAAAGAGCAAAGGAAGCCATGACCAAATGAAGCTCAATTGTAACCCCTGCAATGGAGCTACGCCAATATCCAGCTAGGGAGTGTCTTGCAACTCTGAAACTTAAGCCAACCTTGAGGATTTTCGTCATCAAAGCCCAAGGAATTCTCTTTGCAATTCAGCAACACTTCGTTATCACAAGTTTGCATAACCAAATGAGAGCAAATGAGGGAGTATATATAAGACTTGAGACCCAGAAGTTTGAATATCCTTTCCCTCCAAAAAGGGACGCCACACTTGGGGAGAATAATATACTTTATTAAAGTTCATTTAAAACCCTTCAGCTCGGCGTCCACTATAGTCATGCTTTAATTTTCCTTTTTAAAACAACTGAAGTTGTCAAATGCTACGCTTGGGGGTCCAAGGGGCCTTTTTGAATTTATAAAATTAAGTTGCAAATATTTCCTTTTCTGAACTCCAAGGATGGTGTAGATGCCAACTGCCAAGAATATCAAGACACCATCAATTGAAATTGCCACCATTGCCAAAAATAGAAATCCTGCACTGAATTTCTGCCAGGACCACTGCCAAAAATAACACTCACTAAAAATAGCATATTGCTAAAAATAGTGTGTCCAAACTCAAAATAAGCCCATTCTGAGATGCAACTATGACTTACTAAAAATAGTAAGTGCTCAAAATAGACATTGCTAAAAATAGCAATGATTGCCCACCAAGGATCTCAGAAAACCTAGAAAGACCCAAAAAACTCTCTGGAAAACTCTTGCAATAACCTCCTAAAAAGTAGACAAGAACCCTCTAAGAATCTTGGAATCCCTAGAAACGCCTTCAAATAGCCTACGGGACTCTGGAAATAGGCTAACGGTCACTGAAATGCTTAGGACTAAGAAGGGGACATTAGAAGCATGTTGATCGTAAAGGTGCAACTTGCACAAAGGATGATTAGAAGGCCCTAAAACAAAAGGCTAGAAAATGTCACATGGGTCATAAGGGCACGATCCACTTGACCAAGAGCTAGAAAGCCCAAAGCTTGGAAAGGGAGGTGGCTTGGAGGGCATGGTGGCACAATTCTTTACATTGGTTGTAAAATATGGAAAGGAGAGTGGGATTTCTAGGTTTCTTGCAATATTCTTGCCGATATCTTCAAGTGCGCTAGGGTTTTTCGAAATGCTACTATTTGCAAAGAGGTCATTTGTTCCAAGTACTAGTGTTTTGTTGGAGCATGTCCAAGGCATAACAATTGATTTTTTGCCATTTTAATGGCTTGTGCCATATCAAAGAAGCATTTGAACGTAGAGGGTTCAAGCAACCAAGTTTTTCAAGAAGACTACCATCATATTCAAAATGCACTCCACTAGAAAAAGATAGAATTATGGTTTCAATGTTAGGGTTTTGTTATTAGAGAAAATTGTCATTTAGAAAGTCTAGTGTGCCCATGGAGAGGGAAAAGGCTAAGATTTGATTTTTGAGTGCCTGGTTTATGAGGTCTTCAATTTACCATTTTTCAAGGGCCTGGGATTTTGGGTAAGTACCAACTATCCACTAAAGGAAGCATGCTAAAGAAAATGGCAAGGAGAGTTATTTTAGATTTGAATGAGGCCGTTGTTAATGATACCTTTGGACTGCAAAAGGAGAATGTGAAATGCATGAGGCATGAACAAGTGATTGAAAGGTTGGAGTTAAAAGCCCTTATCGGCTCAACTCACTCTTCCTCTCATTTGGTCTTCTCCTAGGCTCTCTCCTTCCTCATTCTTTATTCTTTTGTTTTATTATTCTTTAGAGTAACATATGGCTCACGTGCCTTACATAGGGCACATTAAATATTTATGCTGATAAATGTATACATTGTAACTAATGTACATTATGTAAACTATTGGTTGAAATTTTCTATGTGTGCACATGTGAATGTACCCACATGGTTAGGACAACAAATGTTCACCCATGAGCCTAGTCATGTAATTTTGTCATCTTTTTTGCTTTTAGTGCAAAAGGAAGGAATATGCTTTGTAAAAGTAGCAAAGGGGACAACTACCAATCACTAATTTGGGTGATCCTTCTCCCTTTTCATATAAATAGATTGTCCTTCCCTTTGAATGGATCTTTTTCCTCTATTTTCATTTTGGGTGTCAAAAGGCAAGTTTTGTCTTGGTAGGGTCATAGGAGTCAATTTTTTTTCATATCTGTATAGTCAGGTCGGGATCACTTTGTCATAGTAAAGTGTCCTGGGTTAGTGAATGTTGTAGGGGGTTAATGGTCACAAGTCCCGAGTTATTTTGGTAATCATGTAGTAGATTGTGATTATCGTACATTCTATGGGGATATAGACATTGGCGGAAATGCTCTTGTAATGGATTATAGTCTTTTTACATTAATACACTGCAGACTTTGGATAAACCTCAGTCTAGAAGAGTCTTACTTTTCCTTGGTGTTTTTGTTAATCTAAAGATGGTTTGAATGTGAACTGCAGCTAGACTGGTAGTAATGTTCATGTCATTTTCATAGAGATTTGATGATGTGTGATGCCAATCTAGTAGTCTAAGTGCTTTTACTATGAAATTTCTAGATCGGCATATGGCTTCACCATTATTTTTCCCAATGGAGTTGGCCTGGTCTTGCTAACATGCAATTTATCAATCTTTGCAGGAATTGTTTCTTTCTTGCATAATAAGGGTTTTATTGTAACCGAGTTATAAATCCCTTCAAGCCCATTTAATTTATTCTTCATGTGAATCTGCATTTATCTCTGGGACTTCATAGTTTGGGAACTTTCCCTTTGAAAACCATATAGATTTCAATTAAGTTTTAGATTTGTGTGGTATTCACATGTTTTCTGCTGTATTGAGATTATAGTCTGCGTTTGAAGGTAAGGTGGTGTTATGGGATGCTAGTGATAGTCATTTGGGTGCTCCTAATGTTAGTTGTGTCCATCTTGCATGCAAATTTAGGTAGTCTTCGAGTCATTTGTGCAATTTTGAACCTTAGGGATAGCCTCATGGCCTAGCAGAGCCAGAAGTGCAGAAGCAACATGCTCAAAGAATTTTATCTCCATATGAACTTATCACAATACAGATATCATATGTTATGCTTATGATCATGTGACAATATTATATGAGATTAATGTACACATGTTGGATTCTAATTTGAATCATTACAATTCTTGGAGTCCCAACTCACTGGAACTACCTGTGTATACAAAATTAATTGAACCCTTCCTACTTCTAAGATAACTCATCACACAATACTCGTCGTTTATTAATATCTTTATTTACAATGCAAGTTTGCATTTTTAACTAATAGCTGATTCTCATTCAAGGTATTATATGTATTTGTGTTAGCTTCAATACTACTATGAAGCCAATATTTTGGTTTATCTGGTATGTGGGGTTTGCTTCTCTTGTACAATTGAATCTTAATGTAGAGAATCCCACAAAATATTTTTGTGTTATTGCTTCTCATAATACCAAGAGAGACATTAATAAAGGTAATAATAAGGAGATTCCTAGAACTTCATGTGGACCAAGATGGAGAAGCACCAAATATCAAAATTTCCTCCATTATTTACATTTCTACCTACATTTTGGGATGGCCACATCTATTGGAGCTTATCAAGAAGCATATACCTTGTAGGTTTGGTCTTATGATGGCTTAACTTCAAGTTTATATCCATCAACTACACATGGAGATAGATCATGACCTTGAAAGAACAGTGCACTGGCAAGCTTTGTTGTTAGGAGCCCAATCGTGAGAAGCATTTCATTTTCAGATATCCTCTTTATTACAAAAATCTATGGATGGTATGGTGTTTGCTTAAAGATTTTCATGCCTTTATGAACTCTAATAGATTATGAGTATTACAGTTCTTCTCTTGGTTTGTATGTGAGATGCTACATTGTTGACAAGAATTACAAACCCTCAGGTCTAAATCCTTGCATATTGCCAACTCTAAGTTCATGACTTCCCACTTCCACTTTGGTTAACAATTGCTGTAGGCTGAACTTAGCTTTGCTACTCTTGGGAGACTGGTCAATAGCAGACCTTAGAGGCCTCATGCACCTAACAACACAAATATCATAACCAACTTTTCCTAGCTTTGGTTTTTAGGAGAGGTGCTAATCTACATTGTTCTTGACAGTCTTTTTGGATACTACTTTTCTAGGGCTTCTTCTGTGTTACCCTTGTTGTAGCCCTCTAAGTTTTTGCATTCATTTGGTTTCACTTTTGGTCATTGTATTATGTGTGCAATTTGTTTCACTGATTTCTTGTATGAATTTCTTATACTTTCATTCAGAGATGCATTGGGCACTTGCTTTGTAAACATTGTATATCATACAATTTGCAGCTCCATTTATTGTATTTGGCCTTTATTGGGCATTCATATGTAAATTAAATAAAAATATATATTTTTGGAATATCATCTTACTTGGTTATCACGTTTTAAAACATTTCATTCATTTGAATGAACATCAGTTTATTGCCAACTATCACATCTTCATTTTTTCATTTCTGTTTAAACTACTCATATTTTTAATGAATATAGTGTATCTGATAATTTTCTGCTATGTAACAATTGTTACTTTGTTTTTGGTCCAGAATAAATTGACAAACCAAGAAGAGAATGTTTTGAAAAAATGCAAAGAAAAGGCAATTAGATTTTTTATGACTGGCGGTTTAGTCGCATTGGGGGTGACATGGGCAGGTATATTCTTGAGATTGATATTATGAGACTTTTGTTCATAAGAAAAGTCAACAGTCTACATTTGTTTTAAATTTGCTAGATTTTGCATGTATATATAAGTCTTGATAAACATGGGTTAGGAATTCCTGGTCTCCCACATTTCCAAACTACTAATGCAAGTGTAGATTTAATTCATCAGCTTACGCCAAGGAAAATTTGGCAACATTAACAGTTATCTCACCAAGATTACTGAAAGAATGATTAGTATTATCTAAAATGGGCATCTGTACATTGCCCATATTACTAAAACTATTGGAAGGGAAAGATTTTTCATGATACATTCCTGTAACCAAAGAAGTCTGCATTTTGCTGATGATAAAGACTATTTTTTTTCTCTTGTTTATTTGGAAACAGCATGAAATTCACCTTGGATTTTAGGGGTTAGTTTTTCTAGTTAACTGAAGTATTTCTTGCTGACATGGACTGGTGACTGATGGTAATTCCTCTGCTGTGACCTGCAAGAAAAAGGAGAGAGGTGAGGAAAAGATAGGCAAGCATTAAGAGGCAACACAATTATTAAAAAAGACAATGCCCGGTCAATCGGAATGAAATGGTATAAAGAGGAGATGATGAGATAAGAGAAGAGCCAACAAATGAACATCAATAGTGATGGTGTGAGATTGCCCCTCCTGTTTGGTGATGGTGGAAATGGATAAGTAACTCACCCACTAATCTAGAAGTGATTGATTCCAATAAACAACAAAACTCATTGGTCTTCAAGTGAGGCTTCTTGAGACCCTTACAATGTTTGAGGATTACATTCTTGACTATTTGTAAGAATGCAAAAACATAATTGCTCCATAGCTTTGTGCTTGATGGCCAACACAAGCTTTGGCATTATTCAAACTTGCCCTCCTTGCTGACCCACACCACCTTGAAGGTCCTACATAGTCACCCTCTTGCCATTTACAATGGCAGTGATCTCATTATTGCCCACATTATGTTTTTCCATCATTTGCTTCAAATATGTCCATTTTGTTTACCACATTCATTATAAATAGTTGTGTGTGCATCATTCTCCACAATGATTTTTTTGAGGAATGTTTGAGTTTGTTAATTGTGGGGTGGGTTTGTCACCAATTTGGCATTCAATGCTGGTCATTATATACTGTTGTATATCCTTTGGGAATAGGTTAGCTTTATCATTTTTATCTTTCTTACTCTTGCTATTGCTATGCTACCTCATATTAATAAATGACTTCATGAACGAACTTATTGAAAGAAATTTTGTCATGTCCCCAATTTGGAGTAATAAGGAGAATTTATTAAATTAATTATTTATAAGGTTATTAAATAAATAAATATTAAAAAGTAACCTTATATTTAATTAATTTAATATTAAAGTGACTAAAAATAAAATAATATCAAAAAGCCACTTAATAAAATAAAATAATATTTTATTCTAGAAGCTTCCTGGAAATGTTTGTGAATTCTTTATAAGGAGCTTTTGGAGGGCATTTGAGATCATCCTAAGTTGAATACATTTTTTGAATATTGGAGAGCTTGAATGCTTGACTTGGCTGGAGAAGTTAATTTCTCTAAGTTTGCTGGTTTTGGTTGTGCAACACCAACCCTAGCTAGTTTGGAGTGAGAGATATCTCAATCTTTCACATTGGAGCAAAATTTGTGTGGCCATTGGCCAATTTTGAAGTTGAAGAAGAAAATCAAATTTATCTTATATTGCAGATTTGGGTTGAAGCATTTTCAGTTTTGGAAGGGATGACTTTGCCTTGAAGGTAATCGATTTGGAGGAAAAACATTACAGCTGTTTGGGAGTTTATTTTCTAGTTCAAAAAGTTCCTCAATCTCATGTTAATGAGGACGATTTTGCTGAAGGGAAAGAGGCACGAGTTCGTGATTATGATTTTGGCTTTCTTCTTCATGACTGGGTGCTTCTTGAGATGGTGTGATTTTGCTTAAGAAAGCAATAAAAATTCCAATAAAAATTCTCAAGGGTCGTGGCATATAAAGGAAGGCTGGCACATCACTTTAAAAGGCATTGGCATTTTCACCAAAGGGAATCGACTCAATTTGTGTAGGCTGCTTCAGAAAATCAGGTTCCCTGTTTCATTGTTGCATTGCATATATAGTCCTTATTCATATAGAGTCCTTGGCAGATGTAATCAGCAAACTGTAAATGTAATTTCAGTCATCTAGAATGTAATATACTTGCTTATGCAATGTAATTTCAGTCACAGTAGTTGGGCATTTGAGTTTCAGTCATAGCATATTGAAGTAGTGAGTAGAAATTCATTTGTAGAAGGTCTGATTGCACTTCATGAACAGCTTGTAATCACTCACATATATTTACAATATCAAATTGGAGTTATAAGGGGTTTAGCTGCAAACTGTTTGTCAAAATGTCTACCTTATGTACTTGCATTTCATTGAAGTAGTTTCATGCCAAGTGTTTGTGAAAATGTCTCTTGGCCGTAGGTATGCATTTTACATCAGCATTTCATATATATGCATTTAAAAATACAAAAAAAGGTTGCATATCATCCTAGATACTTGTTTAGTTTCATTTGCACTCTTTTTCAAGCTTCCAAACATCATTGGCATGAATTCAAATCAAGCAAACTGAAACTGAAACTCAGAACCAGCAAGAACAAACAAGGTTGCATACAAAGTGTTTGTCAAATTGTCTAAGGCAGAAAATCAGACTTTTTACATCAGATTTGGCAAGGCACTTTACACTCTTTTGGGTTTTAACGAACAAAAATCCAGGTCAATGGTACCTTTACCTTTCACAATCTTTAGTCTAATGTGATGAGCTTGTTTACCCACAAACTTTGCTTTAAATTTGGACTCAGATAACAATATTAGTTTGGTAAATCCTCTTTCAAAGGAACTTGAACAAATTGATAAGCCCTCAAAAATGGGGGAACTAACTTGAAGTGGAGCAAAGATTGGATAGCCAAACTAAATTGGTAACATTTGACACAAAACAAATTTTTTAATTCATAGAGCAATTTGCAATGTCCAGTTTGGTACTCTTGATGTCCAACCCATTAATCTTGATGTCCAACACACTTGAATGCTAGACTATCTTATGTCGAGAGCCAACGTCATAACTTTGCCTTCTAACATGGGTACATCCAAATTGATCTTGGCATCTAGTTTTTTCCAACATCTTACTTCTTGCTAGTATTTTTGTCATTCCAACTTTTGACTATCTAAGTGCTTGATATTTGACAAATTTGAATTCCTCTTGGCTTATGACAATTTATAATTCTTCCCAACTTTTGCCAATTTACAATTTCTCCAAGCTTATGACAATTATTCCTAGCATTAGAGATATAAAGCTCCAATCTTGGCTATTGACATTTTCAATTACAGCTTCCAACTTCTTGAACTTGTTGTTTGGGGGACTGGTGCTCCACTCTTCACATTTAGATTTTGGTGTTCAATGCTTGACGTCTAGGCTCACTTGCTCCACTCACATTTCAATATGTTTGAACATCTTAATCTATATTCCTTTTGTAAGGTGCAGCAAGAAGTAGAAACAAATGTCGCCAAATAATGCAAGGTTAAGTTATTGTAGATATTATTTGTCTTGATACTTGTGGAGTGGTATTTGGCAACTTATACATGCATATTAGAGGCTATTGTTATGAAGAGAGGTAACAAGTAGTATTTGGTCAAAGTAGGGGAAAGTTTTTTGCATATGAAAGTAAGTCAAGAACCCCTTGATAAGTTCCAATTAAGCCAAAAGGGTGACAAATTCTATGGGGGAGTTTGCCTTTGAGGCATAAGCAAGACAATGAGATAGTTCATTATAAAGGCTTATCTTATCAGGTCTATGAACAATGAGCAGAAACAAGTGGAAGAATTATTGCAGCAGTTTAAGTTTTCCAAGAGTCCAAGGGTATGCCATCTAGGAAAGCCATAGAACATGAGATCTAATTGTTACTAGTTTGTCCTCATTCCAACATTGATCTCTATAAACAATCATTGGTGATGTAGGAGCATCTTAGATGTCCAGCTATCAACATGAACCGAGTTGCAATTTTGGGTGGTTCGTGGTCTAACCCTATGTCTCCAGGTGTAGGAGGAAATCTCTACTCTTCAAAAATTCAAATTTAAATGTGTCCCCTCTCATTTGGATGTTCACCTTCTGTTGGAATCTTGGAAGGCCCCATTTGACACTTGTACACTTGTTCATGACACTTGTGGAAGTTGAAGAGTTATATTTTCTCTTAAGGGTGCTTGGGATGTTATGTATTGTGAAGTGCGCGATGCATTCACGCAAGGTATTGGCGGAGGCGGCTAGGGTTTTGCCCGAGCCGAACACCCTGCGAGAGCATTTACAGGGGGCGTCCGGGGAATCCTTTCCTGTTGGAGGCAATGAGGCAAGGCTATCGCCAGGGAAACGCTGTGGTTTCTCAGCTGCGGTAAATGGTGGAAAGGAGAAACCTCTTCAGGGTGTCGCTGCTTGTAATAAAAATGGTGCAAACGGGGTTTCTGAACCCGAAAAGGCAGTAAATCAGTCAAACAAATGCACTGTTGCGGAGAAAGGTGAGAACCATGCAACACACCATGCTGCCGATGAAATCACATTGGAGCTAGAAGGTGAACTGGAGAAAGAAATTGTCTCCAATGAAAATGTTTTTGTTGGGCTGGGCCTGATTGGGAGGTTCAAGGGCTTCTGGCCAAGCTTACCTGATCTTCACCAATGGATCTCCAAATACTGGAAGCCCTTGCTGGACGGGTATGTTCAGATTTACCCTATGGCCAGAGGATTTTTTATTGTTGTGTTTGAAAATGAACAGGATAAAAATAAGATCCTCTACGATTATCACTGGGATTGGGAAGAGAAGCATGTCCTGATGCTAAAGCCATGGCATCCGGCTTTCAACCCAGTTTCTGAAGTTTTTGAAATGGTTCCCATTTGGGTGAGGCTTCCTAACCTCCCTCTACAGTTTTGGTTCGATTCTTGCCTGGAGGCCATAGGAAACTCATTAGGAACCTTCATAATGGTGGATGAAGGTTCGTCTAATCTTCTGCATTCCACTTATGCTCGAATCTTGGTAGAAATGGAAATTTCAAAGGTGCCCCCAAAGGTGATCCGCTTAAAATCTTCAAAGGGTTGTTGGGTACAGACCCTAGATTATGAAGGGGTTCCTTTTCGGTGCAGAAAATGCCACCAAATAGGGCATTTGGCGGCTAAATGTGTCAAACATAGTAGAAACAATACTTCCTCTTGGTGGAAAGGTGCATCCACCCAGCATTACACGGTGGAGAAACAAGAGACAAAGCAAGGATCTCTCAGAGGAAAGGCTCTACGGAGAAGAGAAGGGCTTCAGAGGAGCCACATCAGGGGGAGAGACAGCTGCTGCAGGAGGAGAATTGTATGGAGCAGCAACAGTTTGAATCGATGTCTACTCAGGAAGGACTACTGGCAGCAAACAAAACAAATGGGGCTCTCGGTGGTGGAGTCAAGGAGTTGTGCACCAAAAACGTGGCTGCAACCCCAGATTGTAAGGAAAAGAAAGGTAATGTGAGATCCCAGAAGAATGAAGCAGGAAAACGAAAGGCTGATGAACAGCACCAGCAAGGCAGTAGTGGAGACGGTGCAGGAAAATGAA
Source organism: Sequoia sempervirens (assembly GCA_007258455.2). Taxonomy (NCBI): domain Eukaryota; kingdom Viridiplantae; phylum Streptophyta; class Pinopsida; order Cupressales; family Cupressaceae; genus Sequoia; species Sequoia sempervirens. Next base: position 294,176,335 of record VDFB02000013.1, on the reverse strand, counting down.
AGGCTGATGAACAGCACCAGCAAGGCAGCAGTGGAGATGGTGCTTGGAGGAGCATTCGGGATTTACCTTCACAGAAGAAGGATGCGCAAAAGCTGATTCAATATCAACAAGATAGAAGTGGAAATGACACCTGGAGGAGTTCCCGGGTTTTTTCTTTGGATTGGCAGAAGGAGGCAGCAAGGATCGAGGACGGATGGCAACCGGTCTTGGGAAAGAAAGCGAAGAAGGAGAAGAAGAAATCCTTTAACATGGTCCTTCGATCTCATACAAAAGGCCATTCAAAATATCTTTAAAATTTGTCATGTAATTGAATGTTGCTGTATTTTGATCCTAGGTTTAGTTGTTGGGTTTTAGTGGAGTTTGATAGGGTTTGTTTTGGAAGCTTTTCAGCTTGTTTTGTAATTTGCTTTTTCATATTTTAATAAAATAAATCTTTTCACCGACCAAAAAAAAAAAAAAGGGTGCTTGGGATGTTGGGCCTCTTGGATGTTGCTTAGTCAATCCACATGCTTGAATTTCATTCGCATGGCATTTTCCTTGAATGGGGTGGCACCCATGGGTGGAGTCACAAATTGAGGAGAATCTTGCATTGTCTTAATTGTGATGATTAGGTGGGAGTTACATTTTTTCTAGTCTTTTCTTTTACCTTGATAATGGTGCCCACCTCATGAAGGATTTACATTCGCTTGGATTTGCATTTCCTTTCCTGAAGCTTCTCATTTTGGCACCACGCTTGGAAAGGGGCATACAACCCTTTGTTGAGATTAGAAAATATGAGATTTTAGGAGAGAGTAATAGGATGCAGGAAAGAAATAAAATTTCTTCATTGTGTCTAGGTCATTGAGAGTTTAGATGAGAGAATTGGGGAGTACCTAGAAGAGAGGAGAATTCAGGGTAGAGTTTCTCCTTGGCTTGCAAGTCATCAAGATCTCAGATGAGAGAACTAGGGAATACCCGAAAGAGAGGAGATTGAGGCGGAACCATATTTGAAATTGTTTTTATAGGGATGTTGGTGTATTTGAAGATTTGCAAGTGTTGTGTGGTTTTGCAAGGTTGGAAAGTGAGTTTTATAAGGGGAAACTAAGTCAAAATTTTCCTAGGTGGTTTTGTAGGGTTGGAAAGTGGGTTTTGTGAGAAGAAACTCTTATCAAAATTTCCCTAGGATGTATATAGTTTTTTATGAATTTTATTCTAGGATTGGGTTGATTCTTCGATTGTATTTTATGCACGTAAGATCATAAATAAGGCATTGAAGGATTGTATTTGGGTTGTGTTGATGCGTGTTTTATGACACAACAAACATTCTAGAATAAAGTGTCAAAGACGCTATATCCCCTCTTGAAAAATTACCTCATATGCTAAGATTGCAAGTAAGATCATACGGTAATTCCAATGTTTAAGACGAGTGCGGATAAGCTCTGTGGTTTGATGTGATTTGCTGGGGGCACAATTGGGATTTGACTCTGGTAGGTTACTCAGGAAAGCAAAGACATAAATACAGTATCATTTTAGATTTTTCAGATTTTCGACAAAAAAGTGAAAAAGAGTAAGGGTTTTAGAAATCCTATGCTAGTCCTATGAAATCAGGAGACAGCAAAGATTGAGTGAAACCAAATAAACAGTACTTTGTTTCGCCACGCTAAACGACAACTACACAAAGCAAGTGCAATCTTTTGGGATTTGTGCTTAAAATTTCTTCACCACGAACAATACCATCAATAGAACAACATTATTCGAAGTAAACGTTAAAGCATCCACGATAAAGCTTAGTCTAACTTTACACATTGAATGAAAAGCATCCACTCAAAGAAAGTATGAGCTAAGTTTCGCTAACCTTTGCTATCAATCTATCATTCTCTTTAACATATACTTAAACAAAATTCTAATTCAAATCTATTAGACGAGGAAGAGAAGTATGTAACCATGCAACCATTTGACAATCAAAGGATTCAAAGCACCTCATGCATGATGAACTTTATTATCAAAATAGTCTTTTGCAACAATCTCATAAAACTCTCTCTCTTATTCTCTACAACTTCTTCTAAGCTCTAATCTCTAATTCTCTACTAATCTCTTGATATCTATTCTCTAATTTCTAAATTTTTTCTAATGAAATGAGAGAGAGTGGGGGGGGGTTTATATAGCAATCCCAAATTACAATGAATGGCCAAGATTAAAATGAGATGAATGGCCCAGATTCAACATAACTAAACCCTAATTAGGGTTTCCTAAACATCCATCAGTTAACTGGAGAGAACTTCAGGCATCTGGAGTTGCATCCTTATCCACCTGCAAAGCATCACGTTCGGCGAACTTTGACACGATCTGGCCGACTTCTTCCATGGCAATGTCTGAAAGCGCATTGACGTTGTATTCCAGCAAGTCCAAACTCTCAGCACATCCTGCAAAGGTGGTCGTCCATTTTGGTTCATGCAGCAAGAAAGCCTCCCTGACGGTCATGAAGTGGAATGCCTTGGTGAAATTTTCTTTCATGATTGGCCCAAAGGTGGTGGAGAAAATTCTTTGAACTTGTTCTTTTAAATTTTGTGGCCGCAAGTGTTTCTTTCGAACAATATCCCGGTCAAGCATATCTGCAGCCATTTGGTAAACCTTACTTCGAATCTCCTTTGCCTGCTCTTCAACTTTGGCGCTATCCTGCTTTACCCTTTCCAGGACTTCTCTTCGTGAAATCAGAGCATAATACCAGCCACTGAAATCATATGCAGCTCTAGCCTCAATAATCTTGTCATCAATCAACTTTTGCTTCGAGATGCCTTTTAATTCTCGAATACATGGGATAATCTTATTCTGAATATCTTCAAGGCCATCCCATGATTCCGCTAAGTCTGTAACTCGTGACAACAGGAAGGAAGTTTGTTCATACACATATGCCAGCTTCTCCGCGAATTCCATTGCCTCATCTTTCTTTCCAGCCATCCAGTCCTTAGCTTCTCTGGCGGTAGTCAACTCTTCTTCAAAATTTGCAACCAGTTCTTGTGAAGAATGCGGAGGTGGAAGTGCTGCCTGGTCACCTTGATTGAGTGGCCTGGTCAAGTGCTGGATATAATCTTTTAAACGCTCAATCTCTTTTTTATATTCTTTTTTCTTTGCCACTTCCCTTTGCAGCCTAGACTTGATAGTGGCAACGGAATTGTCCAAGTCCTCAACTTCCTGCCCCTTTGTCGTCGGACCCATATCAATGGTCGTGATGGCATATTCATTCGGAGCAATTTCATCTTGGAATTTATCGACTGTAGGCACTGCAACTTGCACTGTACAATTACCAGCCTCATCCCTTTGTATGGCAGAAAATTTCTTGGCCTTCTTCCTTGTGGCAGTTTGCTCTAGCCTGGCCAAGAAATCTGTGGCATCATCTTCTTCAGGAACCTCTACTGGCGCCTTTCTCTTTAATCTTTCTTTTAGCCAATCCGGGATGGTTGACTGTTCAATTCCATCTTCCTGTTGATCCTGGACATCCTGTATATCCTGAACTTCTTGCACGTCTTGGATTTCTGGCATATCCGGAATTTCTTGCACATCTCGAACTTCTTGCACCAATTGGATTTCTGGCATATCTGGAATTTCTTGCATAGATGGGTCTTCTTGGATTCCTTTGAGGGCGGAAATCATTCCCTCTTCAAATTCCCTATCCATGATGTCTGTGTCATTGTCTGATTCCAGAATTTCCGTGCCGGTAGGAGAAGGCTGATCATCATCTTATGGCTCTACATTTCTAACTGGAGAAGGGATTATGACATGTTCCCAAGACTCTTCATCCATAGCTAGTATTTCATCTATATTTCTGGAAGTGGCCGACTGAAGAGGTCTGGATTTGTGCTTCTTTCGAGAAGGCCCTTCATCTATCATTTTATTCTTGTCCTGCTTTGTAGATTCATCAATTTCTTTCCTCTTTCTCAAGTTGGTGGCATTTGTTGCTCCATCCCCACAAGATGCACCGGCATTTGATGAACATGATTCTATATCCCCCATTAATTCGTATGTGAATTGCACATTTTTATGCCGCAAAACTTGTATTTGCTGATCTATCCACCATTGAGAATATTTGAATACAGGACACATGAATGTTGCCAAGTCACTCATCTCAGGCTCAGACCATCTCACAGGAGGAAGTGGCTCGCTTTCATTGAAGCCTGGCTACAAATATACTCTGTCATCCTCCAATTGATCAGGTACCTTGAAAAGTTCGGTTGCCCTTATCATACTTAGTGGCAATCTTGTCCACAGCCTCTTCCTTACATCATACTCATTAGCTGCATTAGCCCATAAATCTTCTAAGTCTGTCCGGTGTTTGTATTTTTCTTCGTCCACCGTTCCAATGTGATGGAGTGGATCAAAGTTATTCCTCGGCTTGTATGATATGAATGGATATTTTTGGATCTCTAGTCGAGCACTCTCCGCTGCTTGCGCCGTTGGACATGATTCCTCCATATTGCCGATGAAAAATGGAAAAGCGATAGCTGCCTTCTGTTTTGGCCTTTGGATATTCTGATATGTTTCCAATTGCCTTAGAACTTCCAACAAAACCATTTTGTTGGTCGGATAAATGGGCATTCTATAAGGACGTCCTGAGAATCCTTGGATCCTGATGTAGGTAAACTTGGGATACTGGATGAACCAGGATCCATATCGGCCGATTAGACTCTTGGCCTCGCGGGTGAGTCTCTGATGTGTTCCGCCTTGGAGAAGTCGAGTGATGTACATAAGGAAGGCGTCATGTGCTCGCTTGAAATGTGACTTCTCCTTTAGTTGCAACTGTGGATAACAATCATAGGCCTTGAGCTGTCCTTCGCCGTTGCCAACTACACCCTTGCAAACCAAGCCAGAATATTTGTAAGACCTTGCAAGTGAATACATGACGTATGAGCTCATATGAAAGGTCTTGGTTTCCTCCAGGTTGACCAACTGTTCATGGAGGCTATCACTGATCATTCTGGACTAGTTAAACATCTTCACTCCGGAAATTATTTCATCAACGAAAAAATACATCCAGTTTTCGAAAGGCGCACCCTGAGGATTGCCTACTATTCTATTCAGCAGCAAAACGATGTCGCCATATTCTTCTTTGAAATGTATTCTGGCCAACTTCTTCTGCATCTTCCCCGCGGTAGGTTTGGGCTTCAGCAACCAAGTCTTGTTTATGTTTGATGCACAAAGGACTTGTTGATTTTGGTAAAGCTTAAGTGCATCCTCCTTGGTTCGATAGGATGTCCGGTTGTACATTGGAATTCCAAAAGTTTCTTGAATGGCTGGTTCGGACAAGTATGCAAGAACTCTTCCATCAGGAGCTTCTATCTGTCTTTCCCGTGCATTATAATGTAACGCACACTCCATAAGTTCTGGACACTCCTTTGCTGGCGGAAATCCAACTGCATGAACAATTCCGTTGCGTATCATCCTTCTTGCAATTGGCGTAGGCAAACGTCTATCACTTCCGTACATTCTTTCCTTGAAGTCATCGAAGTCAACATGGCCAAGGTTGGTGTCCACAATATGCTCCCATTTGGATTTAATTTTTGACTGCAGCTGCACACCCTTGCTGGCAAACTTCATTTTTGCTCTCTCGAAAATAAATCTGCAAGAAGAAGCAAAGAGAATATTAAAATTTAAAATTAAAATCACTCGAAAAAACATATTCCAGCTAGTTGTCAAATCAAACTTCGTGAAGAATTACACTGGAAAAGCAAAGAAATGGCGAAGTTTTTGTGCCAAGATGAAGTGGAAAAAATAAATCTGCCTGGCTCTTCTGGACAAATGAAATAGTCACGATCACAGTGCCAGCTGGTACAAATTTGCTTCTTTCACTTTGCTTCAAACTTTTCTCAACTTTCGTGCCTTGGACAAACTTTCTTCTCACACTTTTCTTTCGAAAATCGAATGATTGTAAAAATGAGAAGTGAATTCAATTTTAAAGATGAGAAAATTGACCCATTTAGCAAATTTCAATTGTTTCCATCAAATCGAGTTTGAACTTGGCTTGTACTCAGCTTCTGAATGGCAAGTTTTATCTTCAACGACAGTCTCCGGGAAAGTTTCCAAATCCGACGCCAGTTCAGTAAAGCTCTTTTTGTCATTTTCCAATTTTGATTTTCAAAGCTCATCTCTTTGGGGTGTTAAAAAATAAATAATTAAAATAATTATTTTATGTGTCGTTTTCAACCCCTTCGTTTTATGGCAATATTTATTTTTTATCTAAGGCAATATTTAATTTTCCAAAATTTTCCTTGCCATTGCCTTAGATAAATTTTTCTTTCCATCTTCATTTCGCCATAATTTCTTTCCGTCCATTTTATTTCGCCACAATTTTCTTTCCATCCATTTTATTTCGCCATAATTTTCTTTCCGTCCTAAGTCTCTGGCAAAATTTTCTTTCCATCTTCCTAAATCATTTGGCAAAATTTATGAAGCACATTAATGCTAGACTTAGAAAAATATTTTAGATATGGCGAATTTCCCTAGTGTCAAGCATATTTTAAATATTTCCAAAGTCCACACTTAGGCAAAAATTTCGATTTTTCTTACTCCTCTAAGTATGGCGGACTTTGCTTGAAGTCAAGCCATGCATTTTCCATTCAATTTTCCTTAGCCCATGCTCAAGCCATCTTATGGCGGACTTGCTTATTGTTTAGGCCATATCATCTCTTCCAAGGTGGATTTAGCCTTATTTCTTTCCACTTCCTCATGGGGCGGACTTTACATGTGTTCATGCCATCTTTTGTGAGCTGGGCGGACTTTACTAACATCCTTGCCATCTTGGAGCGGACTTCCTTTGACTCCATGCCACTTCATCTTGCCTAGGGCGGACTTAGTGTCATGTCTTGCCATTTCAACCATTGTCCAAGGGCGGACTTGTCTTAATTTTAAGCCATCAGCTGGGCGGACTTCATACATTATCATGCCATTTCCTGTGTGTGCTTAGGGCGGACTTGGCTTAATTTCTTGCCACTCAAGGGCGGACTTCACCTTGTTCCATGCCATTCTTTCGTTTTCTAAGGGCGGACTTGGCATGACCTTGTGCCATTTCAAGGCGGACTTCCTTTGTTTCCAAGCCATTCCATTTGTCCAAGGCTGGGCGGACTTGGTATATGTTTGTGCCATTGCTGGGCGGAGTTGCCTTATGCCCATGCCATTGCCTTTTGTGCAGGTCGAACTTCATCTTCAGCCATTGACTTTGCCCTTCTTTCAGCTTGCTGGTTAAGATTTCAGTCTTCTTTCATGCCTTCACCATGATTTTCTCAGATTTATCCATGATTTTTTTTAGATTTCTTCATGAATTTCCCAGATTTTTCACCATTTTCTGTGATTTTTGGGACTGATTTTTCCAGATTTCTAACATTTTTTCGTGATTTTCACCATGAATTCATAAAATTTTCAAATTGATTTTCTGAGAGTTCTGTTGATCTTTTCGAACTTCTGAGTGGACTTTCGAAATTCGGGCCCCTTCTAAATATAGAAACTTTCTAAAAATAGAAATTTTTCCAAAAATAGCAACTTTCTAAAAATAGCCCCTAAAAAGTAGGGATCTCAGAATTGCTCAAAAGTGCCAAAAAAGTAGGTCCTAAAAAATAGGGGGCCAAAGTGAAAACCCTAAAAAGTAGGAGGCGTCAGAATTGACTGAAACGACAATCGATCTTCGTCTCCTGGGCCTCCTAGGCACGATGACGACGTTTGCACAATGATCCAGGCTCAAACTCTCTCACTCGACTCGGGTGGCCATTCAAAACTTAAACCCCAAAACCCCAAACGGAGACCAGACAAAAAATCGAGACGCAACGACAAAACCCCAAAAAGCAGACTACGAGGGTCCCCATTTGCAATGGGGCGAGGTGTGAATTAGGTCACAATAGGTTGAGAAAAAAAGAAATTATATTGGTGTCCACGGATGACTTGAAGTAGGTCATTGGGACTCAAGAGCACAACAATTTGCGATGGAAAGTTCTAGGAAAAGAAGCCTGGAAAGGATGCACAAAAGGGAAGAACAAAAGCAAAGAAATACAAAAAAAGAAGGGATCACCCACATAAGTGGTCAAGAAATTAGTACATATATCTAGGAATGGGGTACAAGAACCCCAAAGAGCAAACATTGAGGAAAATTGGAGATCATCAAGTATCATTATTGGAACTAGAAATGGTGAAGTCATTGGTGCCATCATTGACCACTATGAAATGACTGATTCAAGACTTGTAATGCTCATCAAGGAGTGTCAAGAACTGGGATGGTCAAGTGGGGTACTCCCCCTAGGATCACTTTTTAACATCCAAGGCCAACATAACCCTTTTATTAGGGAAAAAACTCATAATGTGTATATACCCTTGAGGTGGGGGGTGGCTAGAGAAGAGCATAGCTATGTTGATGGGAAGAAGATTGTCGTGTCCCCAATTTCAATGGGGACCTAATTCAAATTTGGGCAGAAATAATTAAATATATATTTAAATATTAAATAATAATGTTTAATATATTAAATAATAATCTTTATAATATTAAATAAAAATAATAATATAAAATTTAAATTATTGAAAATAATATTTAAATTTTATGGCCGACCCTTATGGTTGGCGCTCAAAATAATCTTTGTGTTTGGCCGACTTCTCCAATGCTTAATATTAATTTGGGTTTGAGTGCATTGCAACATCATCACAGAATTTGGACACTGTCTTGCCTACATCGCAGGAGACGTAGTCTACTGGCGTGGCTCTCAAGAGGTGGGTGTAGCTGCACCCTTGGGAGACTTCGTGTTTTCCATTCGCTAATTCTGAGTTCTAAGCTATTTCGATATTGACAGATTCTACACTATCGAACCTATTTGGAGTTGAGCGATCACATATCATCTCGCCACATCGAGAATCCATACCACTCCTGGGAGGATATTCGTCTACTCGTGTCACAGAAAGGGTGCGTTGTGCCTCATCCCAAGTCGACGGCATCTCTCAAGCTTGGCTTGTTCGACTCCTTGATCCAGTGAAGGCCACATGAGCTTGCGTGAATGCCAGGCAGCAACGGAAGAGCCCTATCTATATCCACGTACCGGTTCAAGAAATCGTTGCACGATTCCACGAGAGTAATTTCATAACAAAGGCGTTGTTCCATAGTTCGGGTCTATTATTCACAATTGTGAGGGAGCAATCGAGTATTGTATGATGTCGGCAATATGATGGTTATCAATATACAGGCAAATACACGTGTGAGTGATATCTGAGATAGTCTCGGTTGGCTTAAGTTCAGGATTTGGATATGATATTTTCTCCGCAAAGTAATTGCTTCATTGTCTTAGTATTATATGTAGTTCTAAGTTGCCTATTAGCCTGAAGATTGAATAATTGTGGAATTTTTGTGTTGGATTTAGTGTTTGTCATTTCTTGACTACTTCTAGTATTAACAACAATTGGCATATTTCTGTGGAGTTTTGTGTGATTTCTTTGATCATTCTTCCTGTCTCTCAGTTAACTAATTGGCGTTTTGTGTTACTGAATAATTCCAGTTGCTCTCTATCTTTGTGGGTGTGTTTTCTGTAAAGTTAAGCTTTAGAATGATTGTCGTGACCCTCAGTCAGATCTAAGATTGAATAATGTAGGATTGTCAAATTCTCTGTTGTTGTTTGTTGAGAAATCCGATTAGGTGTCTTACAAAGATGAATTGTCATTGAGAAGAAATAGGACCTTGATGTTGAGGAGGAACATGTTGAGATAGAAGTGAGAGATGCTGGCTCACAAGTCTATTTGCATTGGTAAGAGTAGTGGTATCCAAAGGCCATGTAGAGTTGCTAATCTCCTAGATGTGTTTGAAGAAGGAGGTATCAACTTGGGGGCTCTAGAATCCTGAGAGGCCTCATGTAAGGATCTATGTTGAAGGATGATGGCTTCCCAAAGATAAAGGGCCAAATTGTAATGTCCCCATTTTTAGCCCTATGCTTTCCAGTGATCGTTAGCCTATTTTCAGAGGCCCGTAGGCTAGTCGGAAGCAAAATTAGGGTTTCCTATTTTGTAGGAGGTTTCCTTTTGAGTTTTTAGGGGTTGCATGCAAGAGTTTGGTAGTTTGTCTTCTGGGTCTTTCTAGGTTTTCAAAGAGCTTTAGAGGGGTGTGACATGCATTCCAATTAGGGGTGTGACATACGTCTCAATCAGGGGTTGCATGCAGGAGTTTGACAATTTGTCTTCTGGGTCTTTTTCTGGGTTTTTAGAGAGCTTCAGAAGGGTATGGCATACATTTTCATCAAAGGACATTTTTGGACTTACTATTTTTAGTAAGTTATGACGGCTACCTAGTTTGTGCTCTAGCAGAGTTTGGAGTCACTATTTTTAACAATATTCTATTTTTAGTGAGTGCTATTTTTGGCACCAGTTCAACACATGGTTACTATTTCTGGCAGTGCAGGCTTGGCAATGGCTTCTCCAACATTGTTGGAGTTCAAAAAGGAAAGTTTTATAACTTAAGTCATATTATATTTCAATATTGCTTTTGGACCCCATGTCTAGGCATAATGACTTTAAGTTGTGTTTAAATGGTGGACTTCATTTTAGATGCCTCCTAGTTTTCTTCATCAGTTTCGAGTTTGAAAGACAACTCCTAGTTGATCAGTGATTGCTTCTTCATTCAAAGGTTATAGATTGTGCTTCATCGGTGATGGCTTCTTTCCAGTTTCTAGTTTGGTGTGGTTTAGATGTCTTTTGAGGCATATTTTTGGTGTGTCCATTTTGCTGTTTGGTGTTTTGGAGTGCTTTTCACATACCCAATTGATTCATGTTTCTGTTTGCATCTTTCAAAGGAGTTGGGCAAATTTTGTGGGTATTGATTTGTTGGAAGCCTAGCTTTTGGGCCACCCCTTTGCTCTAGATTTGGTGATTTCAGCTCGAGAGACTGATTTTTGCTTGAGGTCGCCCTTCTTGGGAGTTGTGCCCTTGGGTCCTTTGCCAGATTGGGAAGCGTGCAGAAAAAATGGGAGCTGTTTGGAATTGTTTTGCTGCTGGAGATTGGACGCCTAGCCTCTAGGCATCTATTGTTTTCTATTTGGGATCATTCGGAGAAGATTCAAGAGAGATATAGGCATTTTGGTGTTTCTAGGGCTTGCTGGTCTAAAAATTAGAACATTGCAATTCTGTATCAGACTTCGTATTTCCTCTATTTTGTCATATTTTCTTGATGGTTATCTTTGTATTTGCCTTGGAGGATATTGCCTAACATTTGGGCGTTCAAGTTGATGAGAATATCTCCGTTTCAGTGCATAAGATCTTAATATTGTAATGTTGATTTAGTAGTACTGATCAACTCTGTCCTTTCTACACTTTGTTTCATTCCCATTGAAGAAGTGGAAAAGGTCGGCTTGCTGCCTAAGCATTTTACTTCTTTATTTTCTATAGCCTGCTGAAAAGTGGAAGAGGTCGGCTTGCCGCCTAAGCATTGACTTTCTTTACTTTCCAGTAGCCCGCTGAAAAGTGGAAGAGGTTGGCTTGCCGCCTAGCATTTGCATTTCCTCAATGTGGTCGGCTAGCCGCCATTAGCATTGTAATTTCAGTTATTCCAGTTTATATCTAATAGATCCCCTTACATCGTATGCTCTCACCTTGCCCACTTCAGTATTTGGGTGATCAGAAAGTGAAGGGTTGCTTTCAGCTGGTTATATTTCTTGGGCTAATGTTAACAGGTGAAGTGTTGTGTGCTCAAATTTAAGAAAAAACTAAGGGGATATTACAGTGGTATCAGAGCCAAAGTTCCTGCCATCTTGTTGGGAGGACAGTAAAATTCAGAGATATCACAATGGATTTTAGTAGAGTTGCAGAACAAACTAAGAGGTAGTATGAGCAAGAGGCTTCACAAATATTTGAAGAATATTAAGGCATGATAGATGGTTTTAAAAACACGATTTCTTTTGATTCCTTCCTGAAATGTGTTGTGATAATGAAACTTGGAAAATTGGGTGTGGTCAAGTACATCAGAAAAACGATGACAGAAGAATCAAAACTTGTTGTTGATGAAGAATCAGAGAAAGAAGAGGAAGTGCATGTTTGTGGTTTGCAACCCACAAGTAAGCACGTGGGAGAGAAAAATCAATCAACAAGTTTTGGAGATGGCACAAACAAGGTGCACTTGTCACATCAAAATGACTGTGAGTTTGAAGGAGAAACCTTGACATATGAGGAGTGTGTGGTAGAGCCCCAAAACAATCCCTTAGACTTGCATGCAATTGGTAATGATGAGGATTGGTTTGGCGAAAAGAACAAAACAACAGTCTTGAATCCAAATTCAGATTCAACCAATGATGGTTTTAAGACTAATGACTTCATAGAAGCTTTTAGTAGAGCTATGGAGTGCGATGAGTTCACTAATGAAGAGCATGTTGAGGGTAATTTGAGTGGTGTCATTAAATCAGCTTATGACCATTACCATAGTGATGATGTTTGTGATGATTTAGAGGTGTTCGTACCTAATCATGTTGAAGATTTGGTGAAGAATAATTCTCCTCTTGTTGCTGACCCAACTTCCCAAGAATTTTCACATGAAGGATTTATGACAAGTAACCAAGAAGACCTCTTTGGTATGCATGTGACTACTAATGATGAGATCAGTAATATACCTACAAATGATGGGCTCATTGAAGGCAAAAAAGATAGAGTATTCAAAACAGCTAACATTGATGTTTCATTACCCCATTATAGTGATGGTGACATGGGTGGTTTTGGCTTTGATTATCAAACTAAGTCCTTGGAGAGAGATACTTATGATGATATCAGTTTTAGTTATTTGGGGAGTGACTTACTCAAAGAGACAATGCCCCAAGAGGAGTGTAGTGAGCACATTTCTTTTGATATGAACAATCAGCCCTTTAGTACTTGGGATTCGGGTGTGAAGGCACCTAAGTATGACAAGGAACCTGTTTGGGACGAGTTTCCCTTTGACCCAGATGATGCTCAAAATTTAGAACACCATACAAACTATGAGATTTCTGTTGGAGAAGAAGATGTTTTTGATGAGGAAGCTTGTAAGGCAAAGCTCCATAATGACCTCTCTGAGACGGTTGCAGCCACTAAGGAAGAATTTGCTGCTACTGAAAACTTTAAAACAACGATTAGTAGTGACTCTTTGATTGAGTCGGGGGCTGCCTTAACCTTTGATCAAGGTGACAGTGAAGAGGAAGAAGAGCTAGAAGACCATATGGCTCTTGATGATGAAAAATTTAAAGTTGTTCTTGAACATAAATCTGATTTAATAATGCATGGAGCTGATTATGAGCCAAGGTTTAGAGAATTTGTTGAGTTTGATACTCGTTTTGATGTCGAGCAATGTCTTCAAGTGGGTGATGAGGGACAAGAGACTAGGGCAGCCAAGGGGTCACTGATGGCAAGCATGAAAGTTTTGATTTTCACTTGCAGCCTATCAACAGTTTACCATCCTTGCATGCTTATGGGTGGAAAGGTCAATTCTTGGTGTCTGTTGAAAATGGAGTGCAAGCTCTATCCCAATTTGATCACACAGACAGTTTGATTGAAGAACTCTACTGGCAGGCTTAGGTGGATGAGAGACGGAAAGGAGTTAGGGATCGAGTCACTCTCCCTAAGTTGCAACTTATTAGAGATTCTTTGGAGACAATGAAATCAGAATATTTGCACTTGATTAGAGATTAAGATTATGCCTTCATGGTGTACATCATTTTGCATTAACAATAAAACCCAAATTAAGACCATCAAAGCCACACAAACCTTCATGGAACACATCATTTTAGTGTTTTTTCTGAAGTAGAGCAAATGAAACAGTGAAAAAAACAAGTTGAAATGACCTTTTTTCGGCTGTGTGGGTTTTTGTTTTGATTGGGCGAGTTTTTTTTCCAAAACTCGCTGAGTTTTTGGAGATTACTTGCCAAAAACTTGGCGAGTTTTTTCAAAAAATCGGCAAGTAAATGGTGCAAAAACTCGGCGTGCAAAAAAACTCGCAAGTTTTTTTGCAACTTGTTGAGTTTTGCATCTATGGTTGCTTGAGTAAACAGATGATTTTTGGGGCCAATTACTGTCATGTCCCCGTTCCTTGACAGGGTCCTATCTTCAAACTCGGCGGCAAAGAGTGTTTTTCAACACTTTGAATTTAAAATAATATTAAATAATAATAATATAATAATTAATAAATAATAAATTTAAATTATTATTAATAACATTTAAATTTATTATCTGGCCGACCTTGTTGTTGGCACGTCAATCTAATATTTGAATTTTGTATTGTTCTAGCCGACCACCTTTGGGAGGCGTCTTTGATCCCTTTATATGTGGGTGTTTGGCTTTGGGAAGGATCATTGAGTAGAGACAAGGAGTACTAACCGCATAGCAGGTCTGATCCGGTAGGATTTAGTCTCTACCTAGGATTCCTTGCCTCTATTCATTCACTACATTCATCCAATTCCTAATGCGTCATCTCCAAATTCATGTGCACAGGTCATTCACGGGTTCGACAGTGGAAATTAGTGTGAAGATAATTACAGATAGGCTGAGCGGCATCAAATCATTCTAGTTCAAGAGAATCGTGGTCAATAATCAATTCTAAGGATTGCGCATAAGTAATATCTTCGAGCACATCACAGGAAGACATGGCAACTCAAACATTCACACCCCTCTGAATGTCCCCTTCTCATCAGTGATCAGCATTGGCATTCTTCAGTCTATTCCGGAACCCGTAGACTGGAATGAGGTGGAAATTAGGGTTTCATGGGCTTGGCTTTTGTAGCATTTCATTTTATTTACTATTTTTAGTAAATGATGGTTGTGGCAGTATGCAGTTGGTTGTCTTCAGTCTTCTCTTCAGTGAGCATATTATTGGTTGTTTCAATATCTTCCTCTCAAGCTTAATTTGTTGAAATCTACTAAGTATTGGCATAAGTGTTATATTTTTCAATTGACCCCTTGGCCTAAGGATACAACTTGCAAGTTGTTTTAAAAAGGGGACTTGAAGGGTACGCCTTGTCATAAGGTGATAATAATATTTTATATTTTTGAATTTATGCTTGGAGGAAAGTGGACGCCACTTTATGAGGAATATATTTTATGAAATTTGAAAATAAGGAGAATTCAAATGGTTGTCTTTTGGCGTGCCAATTGAGGAAGTTGAAGAGTTTCTCATTTCTTATAAAATGAAGACATGACTCCAGCATTTGATATCTATCAATTACCTTATTGTTATGCTGTCAAAATGACTATGGACATTTTGTTATTGCTTCGAGGATGCTACCTCCTAGCCCCTTCCCAATTTCGTGTTTGAAATATAACACCTAATTGGAATATTGCTGCTTCTCATAACAGACTAGCAGATTGAGCATTAAAGGTTGAGAATTTTTGGTGAATTCTACAGTTTGAAGTTCCTGGTTTTTACACAGCTGAAGCGGAGTTTTGTTCATAACTTCCAAAGCGAATTTTATTCTGTTCTGGGTACTTTGGCCATGCATTAGTCTACTGAAGGCGCCATATTTTACAAAATTTGAGAATTAAATTCCAAGTATTCAATTTTATATTGCAAAGTCGATTTTCCTCAAGGGCCGTACCATTTAATGCTGTCTTGGGATTCGTGCCAAAAAAAGTAGAGACTTTGTTTGCTGTTTCTGGATTCTATCTTGGGCGCCAGACTTGTAAGGTGCTTTTGCAATTCGTTTCACGCCATTCGGAGAAGAAATAAGTGAGTTATGAATGTTTTTCTGTTTTCCAGTTTGCTGTTGTAAATTTCCAGAACTCAGGAATTTGCATCAGATTTATCAGTTTCCAGTTTAATCTCCATTTCAGTCATTGGAAAGCAAAGAACACTGTTATAAATTCATTCTTATATCTACATTTCACTTCTCTATCATTGTAACTCATTTAATTGCAGTCTTGTTGAAATTGTAAGGTTCTGATTAGTAGTACTAATCTAACCATTTGTATTGCTGCAACTATTTGATTTGTATCTCATTAAAGTCCCCTGGATGGTTTACCGCCAGTGTGGTTAAATTGTTTGTAAATCTTGTACCCACTTAAGTGGTGAATCCCCACAGTTCTGTGGATGCCCGCCGCAGCGGATGAATTGCTTTAATTTGTAATCTTTTCCCCCCACTGTTTGGTGGTAGCGTGGAATTGTTTTCTCATGGCTGGTTATCCGCCTAATAGTTCTTAATTTCAATTTCTAGACTCCGTCATATGTTAGCACCTCGCCCTCAGTGGGATCTTGAGTGCACATTCTTGACGTTGAGTAGTTCTTCTATTCCAATTCAGTTTCTTCAGTTCAAGCTTCAGCATCTTCCATTCAAGTTCAGATTTTAATTTGAGGCTAACGCTAATCATATCATCTATTGCTGGTTATTTTGTGTTATTCCTTCGAAAAAATTGGTTAGCATATTTCACCCTCCCTGGCCTATTCGCTACATCTTCAAACTAACGGAGGAGAGATCGTGTCAAGGGAAGATCGCTTGGGAATTGCCACCATTGTTTGACGCCATACTCACAAGCAATTGTGTTCATCATATTGCTGGGAACGGGCTCATTACAGCGGCACGAACCACTTTTGGGCTGGAGCGAACTTCTCTCAGATGGATATTACAGGGCGTTGCATACCACTGTGTCGTCACTCTCATCCTGGTCGGGGCATATTCTGCAATCAGGGAGGAACTACTGTTATTTGGAGTCTATTATGAATCAGAGCTATATCGGAAATCCCTATATTATTTGACAGCCTCATCGATAGCTACAGACCGTGGTGTATACATGTGTGTCTCTTAAATCTGAAGATATTGACTTTGGTGTTGTTTCGATTTTTGGGATTGATGTCATCTGAATTGTAGTTTGAATGCAAAGTAACGATTTACTGCTTGACACAGTCCATTAATCTCAACAATTTAGTATTACGTTTGAGCTGAGCATACTACAGTCATATACTCTATTATTATCTGCCCTCGGCCTGTTACAGGACATATTTTGTTTGTTATCAGCATAATCAACCATACTCTGTATTTTCAGTGCTTGGCTCATTACAATTACTCACCAAACACTATTTGCTAGTGAGTAGGCGAGTTAATGAGTTTTTTGACTATGATTGAAGGCATATCTTCAATACATATCCTCACATGAACGTATTTAATAGGCTTCTTCATGATAATTAGGTTTCTTAAGGTTTGCTAGCAATGTATTCAGCCCATTTCTCCCTAATATACAACAGAACCTAAAACAATATCATGAAATCTTCCTCATCTCTGCTTGTCTCTGGGTTTATCTGTTTGCAATTTACTGCTGTTCATGTTTATTTTTATTTTGGAATAATAATTCTACTTAATTATGTCCTCTACATTTGAAGAGCCATGGTGTATTAGTATCTAAATATTTTCCATCATCTCCCAATGTAATAATCTTCAAGATCTACTTCCCACAAAACATCAATTGTGCTAGAAGATTTCGTTTCCTTACAAATTTCACAAAATTATAGACATAAATTCTACGTTTTGTTGGAACTGGCATATCTTTAATGAGTGAATTTTTGTTCCCGCAAAACTGACAGATAACTGCTGTAAGCATCCTTAGGTATAACTTATTTATTGATTTTTTCCTACAAAATTGACAAGAACATAATAGTAGCTGCATACCTAACATGTCCCTACATAACAGATGTATGTTTACATGACTTATCATTTATGTAAACCATATACAGACATTGATGTTTCAAACAAGGATGTTCCTTTTAAAACATCATAACATTTGCGGCACAACACGTGATTGAAAGGAAAAGAATATGGTACCTTGATTTCTCAGTTGGATGATTACAGTAGATGTTTGGTAATCTTTCCAATCATTAATTTGATGCAGGTTTATAGTTTCTTGGCATAGTTCCTTTTTGTCATAGCAAAGGTACCGAGGTTCTTTAGTGGTGATCATATATTTTTTGGGGAGGTTTTGAAATTTTAAGTGTTACAACTGCTACTTTGAAATTTGTTACTTGTAAACTTGGTCTTTTTGTACTACTTTGATCCTCTTATGTTTGGAAATTGAAATTTGAAATTGAATATACTTTATTAACTCTTCCTAGCTTCTTTATATGCATAGACATGAATGGGTTTTTGGATGTTTGATTTGGTCTTCAAACCTAATCTATCTTTCATTTTTCACAGTTACACCACAATTAACACTTGCCAGTAGATTGAACACTTCTGGAGGTAATATTTTATCTTTCTTACCAGCTTTATGTAATATTTACTCTCTTGAGTTTTTTATGTATATTACATGTGAATTCGAGAACAATTGAGGATTACTATTTTATTTTATGTGTTGATGAGCATTTTATTCTTGGATGGCTTGCACTCAAAAATCTATACAAGTTGTGACTAAGCATCTAAGTTAACAGTTCTCGTATGGGGCTCTGGTATGGTGGTATGACAATTTATTTTTTCTTGGGTACATTATGATTGGGTATGGGTGAATTATAATATATATATATATATATATAGTAAAAAAAATAAAAAATATATAGAATTGTAAATACATTTGATATATCATATAATATTATATTTTGAATCTTTGATAGTATGATACATCATTTTTCAATGATAGTGAGACAAATAATTGTCAATTGATGGTTCAAAATTTCAATATTATGTCATACATCATATATGTGTAGGATGATTCAAATGAGTACAATTACAAATTTTTAAAATAATACAATAAAAAAATATGTATCTTGATCTTCAATCTTCATCAAAAGAATCTAGATCAAGTTATTGCATAGTTCAACATCATTTGAACCTAGCTTTGAGGACTCGACGAGTCTTGGCGATGATTCGTGGATTCGCGAGTCCTAGGGCTCGCCTAGTCGACTCGCCATGGACTTGCGAGCGGAGTCCTGGAAAGTTTAGGCTAGGACTTGACGAGTCCTGATGAGTGACTTGTGCAAGTCGAGTCTCGACTCAAGACTCTCGACGTCGATTGAAAACACTGAGCAGTGTTTTAGAACTTGTTTTTTGTTTTTGTTTTTCATTTCTTTTACTCAAGGTTGCCCAAAATAGGTCTGCACATTGAAATAGGGTTGGAAGAAGTAGAGAAGAGGAGCATACAAGATTGAAATAGAGCCAAGTAAGCACTTTTTATTCTCTTTTTTTTGTTTTCTTCGATTGAAAATCAGAAAAATCTTGAAAATAGGGGGAAATGCTAGCAAATTTTTTTCCATTTCCCTTCATAACCTATTTCCTAGTATTTTTAGCTTGTTTTTGAATTCTCTTTTTTCAAATAATTGATTATCATTTTTTTTGTTGATTTTTTGCAAAACCTTGTTGATTTTTTTATTTTTTCATGTTGAAACAGCAATGCCAACTTCAAACTCAAGGCCATCTAGAAAAGACCCTACATGGAAGTATGGGATATCGGGAAATAATAAGGGTGAGATCACTTGTACTGAATGCAAAAATGGATGACAAGGGGAATCAATAGATTAAAATACCACATTGCCAAAATACTTGGACAAAATGTGGACATATTCCCTGCATTGACTTCGAAGATGGTTAGAGAGATGAAGGCCCTTCTTGCTGATTATGGGTTGAGAAAAGAAGAAAGGCAAAAGACAAAGGAAGCACTAGTAGCAGTGATGAGTTAGAATGTATCCACTTCTACACCATCAGATCCCCTTGGTGGCCCAAGTCCAAGCATCCATCATCCACATTCATCGTTTGGTGAGAGTCCTGAGGGTTCTTTTTCTATTGGTAGCTAGATTCCTTCATCAAGACCATTACTTTGTTCCATGCAATGTTCTAGGAACACAACCTTCACTTGAAGGTACGGGTTGGGATAAAGAAAAACATTATGAGGCTCGGATGGCAACAACAAATTTTTGGTACTATAATAATTTACCTTTTAATGTGGTGAACAACCCATATTGGGAAGGTTTGGTGAATGCATTAATAGTTGTAGGTAAGGGGTTTACGACCCCAACAGCTAGAGATTTGAGTGGGCCATTTCTAGAGGAAGCTGTAAAAAATACACGGCTCGCGATTGAACAAAATAAATTTTGGCAGAGAAAAGGCTGCAACATCTTATTGAATGGATGGACAAATGGACAAAATAGGATTCCTGAACTTTTTAGTGGCCTCTAATGGTGCATTGGTGTTCCTGAAGTCTATAGATGCTTCCCATGAAATAAGATATGCTGAGACTTTGTGCAATTTATTAGATGGGGTGATCCAGGAGGTTGGTGTTGAGAATGTTGTCCAAATTGTCACGGACAATGCAGCTGCATATGTAGTTGCAGGTGGACTGCTTATGGAGAGGCATCCTCAATTTCATGGTCTCCTTGTGTTGCACATTGCTTGGACTTGTTGTTAGAGGACATTGGGAAGATTTGATGGGTGAAAAGTGTAGTTGAAGATGCTAAAAATGTTACTAAATTTATTTACAACCATAACTGGTTCTTTTCTTTGATGAAAAAACACACAAATGGCAAGGACCTTGTGCAAACAGGAGTGACGATTTGCTAACCACTTCCTCACATTGCAAAGCATTCTTGGTGCCATTTCTCATCTCAAGTAAATGCTTGTGTCTGATGCTTGGTTGGAGTCTCCATTTTCCAAGAAAGCTGAAGGGGAGAAGATTGTAAGTATAGTTTTTAATGACACATTCAACAAAAATGGAGAGGAATTGATCGGGGTAAGTAACAAACACAAACATAAACTTTATACAAGATAATCTATTTGCTGTTTTTTTTTGAGGGGTTAATTTTGTAATAATTTAAAATTTGTTTTCATTTTTTTAGGTGACAAAACCTTTGCTTAGGGTTCTTCGTATGGTGGATAGAGAGGGCATGCCAATGGGTTTCATTTATGTGGCCATGGATAGGGCCAAAGAGGCCATTTCACATTACTATGGTAGAAACAAGAGAAAATATGAAATCATTTGGCGCATCATTGATCGTAGATGGACAAACCAACCCCACCAGCCGATACATGCCTTTGCCTACTTGTTGAACCCAAAATTCTACTTCTTTGATACATTTAAGGCTGATGAGGAGTTCATGGCAGGTGTTGTCACATGCATCGATAAGATGGTGCTTGATCGTGACTTGAGAGACAAGGTTCTTGATGAGTTGGAGGTGAGATTTGCTATATCTTATTTATGAATTTGACAATGTTGACTATCTAGAAACATCCATTTTACATACATAATAACTAATTTTCTATATTTGATTTAATTTTATTTTTATCTATTCAAGGTCTACAAGGGTGCGGATGGGAGACTCTTTTCTTCACAACAAGCAATTGAAAGGAGAGTAAAACAACTAGGTTAAAATTTTAGTTCAATACTACAAATGAAATTAGAAACTTGATTCTTACATTTTTTACTTTATTCTTATATTTTTTAAATGTGTTTTTGTAGATTTATGGTGGGAGAATTATGGTGCTGGCACGCCAAATCTTCAAAAGATAGCCATCTGTATTTTGTCACAGTCATGTACTGCTTCTGGGTGTGAACGTAATTAGAGCGTATTTGAGAACATTCACATAAAGAAGAGAAATAGGTTGACCCAACAACGCCTCAATGATCTAGTCTTTGTTCGGTACAACCTTCTCCTTCGAACTAGAAAGGTGGAGGGCATTTCACATGAGTCCATCGACTTGGATAATATTGATCCATATGGTGAATGGATTGTCAATGAACAAAATGATGATGATGATGTCTTTCTTACTGAAGAAGATCTTGCAGAATTGGAGAGCGCAGTAGCAGAAGAAGAAGCAGCAAAATTGGATGCAATGGTGGGGGATGAAGGCAGTTTTGAAGAAACAACTCATCGTCATTTTCATACTGGAACACCTAGTTCGAGGCTTGAAAAATTGAGTTACATTAGGAGGGAAAAGAGGAAGATGTAGATTGTATTTGGTTGTTTTTCTCATTTTGACATATCATTATGTGTAAACATTTAAAAACTTATGATGTTGCTATACATTTGGAAGTTTGAAACTATGATTATGAATAATGAAATTTCAAATATCGAGTGTTTGAAGATCACATGACATGTGTAATATTTGAATTATGACAAATTGATAATCAAATTAGGCTCTTATGTTCTCTAAATGCATTAATTTCTTTTTGTTTTTTTTGTAAAACTATTGTTTTCTTCTTTGTCGAGTCCTAGCCGAGTTTTTTGCCTAGTTCGTGCCGAGCTAGAGTCCGAGTCCGAGTCCTATTTTGGGCTAACGAGTTCGTGCCGAGTCTAAGTCCTAAAACTTTGATTTGAACCACAAGCAAATGGATTGCCACTCCCACTAGGTACATAATGTGTAAGAGCCTCGTCATTACCTACATTGACTCTCGCAAGCTCTACAATAGGTCCATCCAAGTTGGTACACTCAAGGGTTAAATCCCAATAAGGTGTAGTCAACTTTTTTATATGACAAGAGACACGAGTTGGAATGGACATAGACCAAGACTTCTGCCTTTCTTGCATCCAACTAGTTACACTTCATTGAGTAGATAAAGGAGTATGTACTCCAATTCCATTTAGTTGAATAACTTGACACCTGTTGAAATTGGAGAGAAAGTCAAAACAACTTAAAAATAAAAAATGCAAAAGAATGATAAGTTCTAAAGTCTATGAATGTTAAAAAATAAAAAATACTTATGATAGAATCTTGATTGCAAGAGGTTGGAGGAACAAATAATCTTGCCAGTGGAGACCAGTGGAGGTACCTCCATGTACGAGCATTTTCCTTGTATTGGTCTCGAAGTGCACAAATACAATGATCTTGTCTTGAGATGAACTTGCAAACTTTTTCTAAACATTATCCACCAATTTTGGATTTGAGAAGATTCTTTGGAATGCCAACTTATACCCATTAATACCTTCACTATCTCTATATGGTGCCATTCTTCTTGCAAAAAAGGTATCTTTGTGCTATAATATTTGGCGGATAATGCATATGCAGGGAGATGCAATGGTGTGTTCATCTTGTTTCTGTGCCGATGAATGATTTTTTCTACACCAAAAAATGTTTCTTTGGAGTCATTCTCCTTTTGTGCTATTATGATCTTTATGTTTTTCTATCATGGAGTTGATGCGATCATAGATTTCCTCCACACATGGCCAATCTATATCAACAAACTTGATCATACTCATGATAGTACAATCCACTTGAACCCACCAATCATCATCTAGGATCAATGACTTGACCTTTTGGGCCCTCTGAATTTGATTGCTTCCAAATACTCCATTGGTGGCTAATGACCATGGCACTCAATGCCTCTTGCACCTTCACAATTCCTCTCAAAATGATCATGTGATGCAAATTGGGTCTCAACAACCTAATGTTGTGTAAAAAATAAGCTAATAACACATTAAATTGTTAAGTAAATATGGCATAAATTAAATTTAAAAATAAAAATAAATTAAATTTATCTTCTGTAGGTGATTTGAGTTGTGGGTCCCAAATCTCTAAGGCTAGATAGTCTTTCATGCGCCAGAGGTGTCAAACTTGGAAAAAATATCCACAAAACCTATATTCAGATTGGGCAACTGAGGACCAATTATTGAGGTGGATAAGACCTCCTTCACATTTGGCTTTGCCAAAATTGGGGGGTTTCTCTAAGGTGCTACAATAGATATCACCATAGACACCATAGAAGCACAACAATTATCCTGATATAAACCATACCCACTACATACTGCACCCTTATTTCAGTTGTCAATTTGTGCCTATATGCTAGTTTGCGATATTCAAGGTTAAGCACCTTATTAGAGTAGACAATCTGCCATATGAATGTCTAAGAATGTGCTTTATGATAACCCCTTATGCTGTTAGATATATTTAGACATGTCAATTGGAACACACTAGAAAGGATAAAATTAAAAGATGTTTATATTGATTTGTTTTGAGTGTGTAGAGGATGATGGGGAGGAGCTAGTTACAGATCGGTGCCTTTATCTAGTTGGGCAACAAAGTCTTTGAATTCATACAAAAGATGCAATAACCTTAATCAAGTCACCACAAGAAGTTTATGCCTTTCAAAATGCACAAGCAAGCTGAGCTCTACACATACATTTAGAAAACAATAATTGTTGCAGAATATTAAGTGAGTCTACTTAGTAACCCATACATTTCCTTTCTTATGTTGAAAAGATACCTTACAAAGGCTTTGCAAGGATTTTACAGTTGTCTGGTTGACCAACTAAACAACACACATCCAAAAATACATACCATACACATGGAGACACTCAACTAAGGTTGATTTTTCTTTTAATCATTTGATCCAAAAAGTATACAAATGTTTATTACAAATTTGGGACGAACTTAAATCATTACAATACCAAAATACCTTCACCCCAAACTGAAGATTGAAACCCTAGGGCTTCTTGTGAATATCTTTGTTTTGTTGGTTCTACAACTGTTCCTCTTTCTTGCTCCCTTTCTTGTCCAAATGTCATCCTTTGTTGAAAAATGAAACTCAATCTGCATATATCCTTTTGTAGGTCACCCAAAATGAGAAACATGCAGGCTTGCACAAGGACCTTAGAAATCCGTGATTTCCTGCAGCTACAAGTGGCGACCACGTCTTCTTGTCAAAGTCTTAATTATTTTTGTGCTTCAAACACACCTTGACCACATCCTTATTGTACTGGTGGAGTATGGGAGTCCATCTCCCATTTGCAAGCGTTGCGTTTGGCCATTAATGGTGTCCTGGGTTGTGTAGGAAGGTAGGTAGGGCTTTTTGTTCGAATGTCGGAGTTTCAAGACTTTGCATGCCAAAGGGGGAAGAAGGGAAAAAATGCCCCGAAGGTTCAACAAGCATGATGGTAAGAGAAACTTTGAAATCCCTAAATCAGACCTAGAGGGAAATGTGTGTTGGGGATGATAGGATATTGGACTTTTGGGGGAAGCATGACCAAGATGACAAGTCCGAATCTCATTCATGAGTTGAATTTTAAGTACAATTTTTTTCATTTTGTTTTAAGTTGTAAATAACAAGTTAGTCATATCTCATTCATGAGTCAATTTTTAAGTATAAAATTTGTCATTTGTCACTTGTAATCTGTTTTTGATTTTTTGGTGCTAGGTGTTGCAAGTATGTTGCAGGTGTTGTCATTGATGTCAACAATATGGAGTTTGGTGATGATGTTTTTGTTGTTAGCAAAGTGGTAGCATGTGGATGTTTGCATATGTTGCAATCAGGATGTTGGTTAGGAAGTATTATGAATGATGTTGGATGTCATGAGTTGCTATAACAGTTGTTTTCAGTTGCTCATGAATAAGTAAATGATGTTGTGAATGTTGCATTCATTGTCTGTTGATTTTCTTATATTCAGTGGCTCAGGAAGTTGCTCTAAAAAAATAAAAACTCCGAAGAATGCTCCGCATTCCTCCGCATTAGAAGATAAGGTCTTGTGGTTTGGAAGGTAGGCAGAGTCAAGTGTGAAGCACGTGTGTTCTAGTTTTCAGAACATATAAGTCACTGCAAAAGTTTCCTGAGTAAGCAGAGTGAAGATTGTGTTGTCGTAGTCAAGGAAGGTGATAGGCCAAAATTGGGGTAAAGAATAAACTGGATTCAACTCGGTCTAAATGTCAATCCAGGGATCATAAGCTTATGAAAGGTGTTGCGGTAGTATACCTAAGGGCTGAAAGCACTGGATTAAGTGGGGATGAAATGCAACTAAAACACTCAAAAGTGCACCTATAAGGAAAACATGGTTCAAACTTATATTTCTGTTTTGCTCTATTCTGTGACAGGAAGTAACAAGAGCCGTGACATAAACTGTGACAAAAAATGTAATAGTCTGCACATAAACTGCGATAGGAACTACAACAATCTAGGACAATAACAACAACAGTTTGTGACAATAACAACAATAGTTTACAGCAGAAAGGAAAACAACCCAGATCATATAATCTTTTATCCAAACTTAATGAAGGTGCTGAAATTGAAATCACGCAGTTATTATGATAAAAAGGAAACAAAATCTATCTTACCCAAACCAAATCGAAAGGAAGCAAAATATAGAAAATAAAACATCACCGAGCTTCCCCAAGGAGTGGGTCCTTGCTCCTGGTTCGCACGTGGAAGAAATAAAACAGAGCTTTCCTACGTTGGGTTGTTCATTCAAAATATTATTTTATTCATCAACGATTTGATACAAAGTCTCTGCTGTTCCTCACACTATGGGTAATTATATATACGTTGTTTGTAACTACTATGTACAAAAAATAATGAGTTTGTTTTGGCCTGCGGTCAACAAACTAGAAGAAACAAACAATATGGGTCGCTAACCACAAATTAAAATAGTCTCGTTATAACTGAAGACGGAATAGGAAACAAGAAGATTTGGGATTTTCTCCTCCATACAGTTGGAAAGCGTAGCTGTTATCATAAAGTCTACTCCTTGAAATGAATCCACGTGGATGAAGAATGTAGGTAAAAAGGCCAACGGAAAGATTGCCTCAACAAACGTGAATTGATGCCACCACGAAGGCTGACATCATCTTTTAAAAAGATGACGAAAACAAATTGTTGGTCAGAAAGTGACTGTCAGAAGTTCCTGACCAGAAAGTGACAAGAAGATTTTTTGCATAGAAGGTGACAGGAAGATCTGAATCCTTAAATCAGAATGTTGAAAGATTCATTTCTTTAACACAATAGAAGCAAAGATTAGTAAATACAATACAATATTCATTATTTATATATTTCATCTAAAAACTAAATTAAATATTACTTATATATATTAAATCATATGCAACATAAAATGGTAAAATGGTATGATATGGAATGGAAATAGAATGTGGGAATGGGTATAAAGGCGTATGAAATAGGCTAAAATATGGCATAAAATGAGACATAAATGGCTCTCATTAGAGCGTTCATAGAAATGCTCCGCATTTCTTTGCAGTTGTTGTTGTGGTCTTGTGGTTTGGAGGATGAGTTTTACATGTCTATCTGTTGTCTCTCTTCGAGTTTTAGTTGTTGAAGTGCACTGCAAGTCAAGTTGTCAAAGTTATATCTCAAGACTATGTTATTTGGGTTTGCAATGGATATTGGTTCTGTGTCTGTTTGCTTGCACCAACATAATGTTGCATGAAGGTGTGAAATAAGGGCATGAAAATATTCTTGAATATCATTTGATGCTTGTGATATAATCCACGTGATGCTCTCTTGTCTCTCCGGCACTGCTTGTGGTCTAGAGTTAATATTTTGAGGGTCGAGTGTTTGTTGGGCCAACTTAGTCCTTTAAGTTGTTTGTGCCAAACTTTTGTGGTGTGCGCTAGCATGGGAATGCGTGCAAAGTTAAAATAGGTCTTGCTTCTCTCCTAGCTTGGACCACATTGAATTTTCCCTTTCTTGCGGAGGTTTTGGAGTTGACTCAATATGGCCATTGCACGTTTCATGTTTATACGTTTCAGTGTGGTTGACAAGGAATTTTTTTTTGATACTAGCGGAAGGTATAAATGAAAGATCAAATGTGTGATCAAGAAGTACAAGTATTCAATGTGTGATTAATGAAAGTTACCGAAAGCAGTGCTGACGACAAAGGAATGAATGCGAATTTGCAAAGAAGTATTTGATGTATGTTGGAGGCAGTGAGCCGAAAGCAGAAGAGTATAAGCGAAGTGCGGAAGGCAGTGAGCTGACCAAAGTGTGTGAGTGTTGGAGGCAGTGAGCTGATGGCAAAAGTGCAAGTGTGAATGTTGGAGGCAGTGAGCCAAAAGTAGATGAGTGTAAGTGCTGAAGGCAATGAACCAGAGGCAACAAAGGTGTTGCAGAGTGTCACGACCCCTCTCTGTTGTGATAGTTAATTATGTTGCTAATCTACTTATTTATATGAATGAGATGTTTTTTTTAAATAGGAGATTAACTCATACGTTTATTTCACATGTTATTTAGGCATGTGCATACTCACAAGTAAATGCTCATAAATTGAAAAGACTCCCCACGTCTCCTAAATCTCTGCCAATAGATTGAGTCCTTGATTATTAGTTGGAAAATCTGACAAAACTGTTGACCAAGCTACAATGCGCCGACCACGAGCCACCTAACGCCGACTTCTCATCTCCACCCATATTATTCACATGGGTTACATTTCAATTGCCCTCAATAAATTGCAGAGCTAATCCGCAAACTACAGTGGAAATGAATTTAATCTATTTTTATCTATAAATATAACGGATAGGCCTATGTTCAGCCAACACTCTAATCCCGTGTCTTTGTGTTTCTAGTTTGTAAGTTTCGTGCCCATCTTTAGTGGATTATTGAGTAGGCCTTCAAACCTTGAAAGGTTCTAGAGGAATGTTCACTGCAGATTAAGCAGGAGAGGAGACGTGCTGACCCAGAATTTTCCCTTATCTCAGATCTCAGCCAGGATTTAGTGCAGCCAAGTAAGTACCCATGATTGCAAATCCTATAAATAAATATTCACATAATGTTATTGTGCTGGTTGGGGCCACATTCTGAATTTGTATGCTTATGGAATCACCATAGCTGGCTTTATTTTGCACATTTAAAATAGATGAGATTGCAAATAGTAGAAAGAGAATTTCTTCAAGAGAACAAAATGAACAATATCGATTTTTCTTTTCTTCATGTTTCTTCTTGAGGGTTATTATGTCTTCAATCCCAACGTAGGATTCTTTGGCCTGCGAGCCAACTGAAGGAAATGAATTAGTCATTGGAGTAGAGGATGTCTAAGATCTTATACCTGGTGCATGTATGCATTAGTGCCTATTTAACAGAGCATGATAATCTGTTATGCGTTTTCCCTAGCATCACACTCAATGGCGTCACCTCTTAGCCTCATCTCAAAATCAGGCAGTCATATCCCAATGTCCAAAGGTAGGGAGTAGTAAGTCTTACGTTCACTAATTGCAAATGTCTGAAAGTTCTAAAATGATCTTCTTTTTGTTGTGCATAATCTGCTATCCTTGCAGATCCACGAAACCACATTCTTAGAGGTATGCTGTCAAAGAATTTAAAACACCTTCCCTATGTTTTCAATACATTCACACAGATCTACATCATATATTCATCTCCAATTTACATATGCTTTTATTCACCGCATAACATGCTGAGGAAAGTGTTTATTTAGTCAGAGCCATTGGAAAATTTGGTGATTGTTTAATATGTCACTCTACGTTCTCTAATAGGTCAGAAACATTGACGTGTTAAATTACATGTCTAAGCCCTATGAGCTCGATATGATTTTTGTTGCATGTAAAAGCACCAAGTCTGCAATAATGTTTTTAGTTCTTCCATTATCATACATATCATAGGACGAAAATATAAGAAATAATATCTTGACAAAAAGTAGGGGAAATTTTGAAATACATTTCGAGTATTGAGCTGCATCTTAAATAATCAATCATAGGGCACATTAGAATCAAAATTATTAATAAGTTTAATTGTAGCAAGAATGTACTCATAGTCTAGATCAAATGCACTCTCAAATTTATTGTACAATCTGTTGATTTTAAATGATCAGATTTAGTGCACAGAAAATTAATTTGAAATCAGACAAATAACACAGCATATACCCTGGGAAAACCCTCCTCTTGAGGGAGAAAAACCCAGCAACAAAGATCTCTCTTATATTGATTATAGAAGTGGCAACAATTCACTTTACAATGAGGCCGAACACAAGGCCAGAAATCAGTTTCATTACCAGATACAAGGAACAGAACCAAACTGTTGCACTTTAAGACTCAAGTTCAGTCTTATAGGAACTCGTAGACTGCCCCCTGAATGACTTACAAACTGTCCTTGATCAATTCACAATCTGGTCTTGAGGAATTCGCACTTACAGAAAACTGACCTCACAGAATTCGCACTTGATAATGTTTGCTCCTGACTGGAATCGAGCTTGCACTAGGCAGAATTCGCACTTGTGTAAAGTTCGCACTGTGATATCTTGAATCAGCACCTTGAAGATCTATTCGCCCTTGATGTACTCGCTCAGATAAGTTCGCACTTTGCAGAACTATCCGCCCTTGATGTATTCGCTCAGATATGAACAACCGAACTTAGTTGATGTATATCTTTCAATGGACGAAACAGAAGTATATATATATATCTTAGAAAGGTCGCATCTCTTCTTTATCATAAGGTGGCATCTCTTCTTTATCATAAGGTCGGCCAAAGTAAAAGTGATAATTACAATTCAATGATGTCGGCCTTAACATAATCATGAACAATATAAGATAGGTCGGCCTTATAAGAGATTGCCTATCTAATTGAAGTCGGCCTAGCATAGTGAATGACTTTTATGATTTTCGAATTGTACATGTCGGCCAATGCATAAGACACAAAATAATAAAAGGTAAATTGAATAGCCAATGGCTACATTCAATTTAAAACTTTCTCAAGGAACGTGAGCTGGAAGGATCAACCGACGCTGTTATAACATTAACACAATCTAGTAATAGATTGAAGTGTTTTTAAAATTTCTTAATTTACAAAATTAAAGCTTTGCTTTATTTAAAAGTATATTGAGTATGGCACGAAGGATTCTAATTTGAATTGAATGCCCTATGCCTAATCCATTCGACCTCCTCGAGATTTTATTTAATGCAGGATCACTTATAGGTAAAGAAATAAAGTAAAATGTTAAGTATCATTAGAATCAGTTAAGCGTAACTATCACCAAATACCTCTTAATCCAAATCATCATAAGGAATATTACTATTCTTAGTTAACAATTTACTTTTAAAAGATATCGGTTATGAGCAATTATCCTACAAAATATAAGTCTTGATCAAAGAATCTATGTAAGTTATGTATATTGTTGATATCACTATATGATTATAGCATGTTCTTAATAAAGTTATCATCTCTGAGATTGTATCAAATTGTGTGTATCTCTTTTATGAGTATAGAAAGTGATAAATGTGAATCATTCATTAGATCAATACCATATTACTTAATTAAGAGTAATTAGCTTGCTCGAATTTGTTTTATTTATTGTTTTTCACTTACCCCCTACATGATGATCAAGAGGAGATAGGTGTGTAACTAAGTTTTAAATACTCACTTTAAATAGGTTGTTTGGTAATACTTGATATGTATGGGTATTGTTGAGATTTTATTCAATCAAAGGTTAATATAGAATGCTTATTTTACTATCAATGACACTTAAACTATTCTTAGAGTTGAAATTTATTCTTGAACATATCATATTTGGGGAATTGTGCTATAATGGATATTACCAACGTCGTTATGGATTCCAAATTTTATGAGCTTTTTCTTATAAATATTTAATTATGCTAGATATAGCTTGAAAACCTAATCAAAGAAAGGAAAGCAAAACTAGTAGTGTTCGGTATTCACAGTGCCTTTGGTTCATGTTTACGGGTAATGCTGTCGCGCTTGAGCTACTGCACCTATCACCTAACATAGTTGCAATAACGGCGTCTGTGGCATCGTCCCTATAAATTGTCGGGGAGAAATAAGGGACATTGGTTGATTAAATCCAAAGGGAGGGAAATCCCCTTTGGAACGATAATCTAAAAAGATAAAAGAAAAGAATGAACCAGATCCGCTATTGACAACCTAGAAACCAAAGTAGGAATTTACTTTGGTATAGTGAAATTGAAATTATTCTTACGATGAGGTAAATTAGTATGGAATCGTTAAACGGGTCAAGGGTGACGAATATTAATAGGAAATAAGGTAGATGAATTCCATTAGGTAAACAAACGATGGTCATGCTGACCATTTGTTATTTATGCTTCCCTTCGTGGGTGGCAACCACAGTGGAATTGTCTGGGGGAACAAGAACCCTAGAAAGGGTTGCGTACCCAACTTTTTATAACAGTTCACATAAACATAGTCTAGAGAACAAAACTACATATTTTACGCCTTGATCCCGTTTGGAAGCAGGGTATGTAGGCAGTTTGGGAAACGAAGGATCCTCCTAGTACTCAGGCGTTCGGGAACAGGGTTTAGGGTTAGAGAGATCACATAAACAATTATAAGAGATAATCAACTAAAATATATACAACTATACTCGGAAAAATCCCGCATGGATTGCTTGATTCCCCGAGGCCCTTAAGCCAAATTCCGAGGCGGGTTTCAAGCCTAGAATTATAACTTACATACCCCTAGGGACGGCGACCTCGGTACACTTTCAGAGGGGAGTGTGGTCATTAGGGAAGCGACTCAGGATCAGTTGATCCTGATGAGTCCAAGACTCTGGCCAAAGCACATACCTGTTGTATGAGTCCAAGACTCTGGCCAAAGCAGATGCCTATTTCGATTATATGAATAGATGTATTCCTGTTCCATATGAATAGATGAAGTGAATTCCTATTCCGTATGAACAAATGATTTACCTATCCCGTATGGATAGAAGTTCTTGAGTATACTTGTAAATGAATACATGAACACAAAAAAAAAAATAGTGGTGTTTTGGGTTAGAATTAATTGGGTCTTTACACAAAGACAATTACTTGTTTTATTCATCAAAGTGTTGTATTCCAAGGTTCCAGTCTCATTCTGTAAGTGTTCAACACAGAGGTGTGAAATTCCTTAGGTTAAAGACCTTAAAACTTGTTGTAACTATTGTTTCATTTTGTGAGGCTGGATTTGGATAGTAGCTCCAAGCAACTTTCTCACCGTGGTTTTTCCCTTGTTGGTTTTTCCACATAAATCACGTAAATGCTCTCTCTGGTTACAAGTTTTAATTGTTAAGTTTTGAATTGAATTCATTGAGGGATATATTGATTCACCACCCCCCCTGCCCCTCCACCTACCCCCTCTCAGTATATGTGTGTTCTAACACTAGGTGTTGTCAATGTTCATAGATTTCTGGATTTGATTTTGTACAATTTTTTGCATCAACGTTTCAGATCACACTTCGTGATCCATCGTTAGGATGAAGTAGAGGGCAAAAGGAAAAATGAGTAGTTTGCAGACCAAGCATTGCATAAAAAGGAAGGAAATAAGGGTGCATGAAGACCGAAGCACAACGAAGGAGAAAGAGGACCAAAGAGAAAGAAAACAGACATACCACACAAACTTGCTACAAAGTGAGAAAAGGACCAAAAATAAAAGAAAGATAAAAGGAGAAAAGAACAAAGAGGGGGGGGGGGGGGTTAAAGCTGATTGAAAATTAAGAAGGAAAGCTATAAATAATAATTGTAAATGAAAAATTGTAATATAAAAATAAAATACAAATTAAATCTAAAAATAACATTACATATATAAATATATGCAAAATCATAAAGACAAACCAAAAAATATAAAGAAAAGAGAAACTAAGAAAATATGATAAATATATGCAAAATTATATACACACACACACACAATATTGCTATATATAATATATATATGTATGATAGATATTATACCTATATACATATATATAAGAAAGGAAAGACAAAAGGAATATACTATAAAAATATAAAAGCATAAATAAGTATAATTATAGCTAAACTAAAATAAGAAAAGTGAAAGAAAATAAATTATAAAATGTAAACTAAAACAAAAAAAGTATTAATATGATTATAACATTGATATGGATGAACCAAAATAAGAAGAATCAATATACTATAATAATCAATAATATTATATATATCAAGAAATAAGAAAGGACGGAGAAAATGCAATATTATGTAGAATATATATATATAGTAAATAAGAAGAATCAATATACTATAATAATCAATAATATAATATATATCAAGAAATATAAGAAAGGGCGGAGAAAATGCAATATTATGTAGAATATACTTGATATATATTATATTATTGATTATTATAGTATATTGATTCTTCTTATTTTGGTTTATCCATATCAATGTTATTATATATTCAATGGAATCTGTAACAAACATTTTACCCATTATTTCAATATGTACATCCTGAGCATACCTCCCCATCTGAATTCGTTCTCCATTAATGGAATAATTGTGAGGTAAGTTAGGCCTCAACTTCCAAAATTTTGGAGGAATTGCATTTGTTTTTGGAAGAGATCTTGAGGAACCAGTATCCACAAATACATCCATAGGAATTTTCTTAAATCCTGGAAAACAAAAATTAATCTTAATATAATTGCCATTATTAGCCAACAATAAAGAATATGCCTTATCTTTACTTTTGTGTGTGCTTCTGCTGCTACTTCTACTGTTATTATCTTCACTTCCTTTTGTTGTAGATTTCTCTGTCTGAGAGCTCAACTGCTTATTTGCAAACTGCTCAGCTGTAAATAGAATATCCTTAATTTCTCCCACCGTAGAAGAAAGATTTCTTATTTCTTTAGATTGGGTTTTGACAAGTCTTGTTAAATCTGCAACATCATTTGCTAATAGATCCAATTTTTTAAGTATAGCAATGAAATCAACCTTTTCTGGATCATACTATTTTGTTCTTTTGGAAGAAGAATACTTAGAAGAACTGGCTCTATTCTTTTGCCATGGCGGCATTTTATAACCATGATCAAGGCTTTGTGAAGGTTTTTTTATTTTTTATCCCACTATTTAAGTTGCTTTTGGAGCTCTTCCTTCTCTGTTTGGTGCTTCTTCATTTTTTCGTAAATGTTGATTAATAGCATCTCTTTGTTCTTCTCTAGTTTCTACCATTTTGTAAGGATTTTTGGATTTCTCAATATCTAATTTCATTTGTACATCTTTTAAAGAATTTTTTTCATAATGTAACCAAAAAATCTTCATCCTCCTCTGATAAGGATGACTCAGATTCTGAGCTTGAAGAAGAAATCCTTTTGTATTTGTCTTTAAGCTTAACCACATTATATCTATCAAGAACTATTTCTATTAATTCAGACAGATCATCCATCTCTTGAGAAACATCATGAACATTTATCACTTCCCAGTCTTGATTGTAGTATTCAAACATTGCATAGACCTTTGTACCAGGATTAAGCTTTTTTGGACAATCTGTGGCATAATGAGGTCCCTTACAGATATAACATTTTACACCCCTAGGGACTTTTCTATTCCTTCTTTTTGGCAAAAATGGAGGTTTTTTAGGAAACTTTCGTTTTTGAGAAGGAACAATTTTATATTTTCTTTTTGGACCATATTTTCCATGCTTTCTCCTTTTAAATGTATATTCACCCTCATATCTAGAATCTTTGCTAAGATGCGTGGAACACTTTTTACACTTACATTTCCTTCCACAACCCTTCTTCTTAAACTGCTTTATATTGGTAAAATCTTTTAACTGGTTAATCGGAGGCAAGTCACATAATTCTTTCAAATTGCAAGTATAATTATACTCATCTCTATTATTTTGTAATGCCCCTAAAATACATTGTTTCTCCAATTTATAACTAATAAAAGACTTGAGTTTTGCAAAAGTACACTGGGCTATTGTTTTTCCTTTCTTTCTGATAATGTAATCTTCACCCCATTCACCCAAACTATAAGGCAAAGAATTCAAATAAGTTTCTTTTGTTGTAACATCTTTAGTCTTATATGCTAAGTCACCGTATTCGCCGCATTTCAAGGAAAAAATTCGAAATACGGCGAATTTAAAGAAAATTTTAAAAAATCGTTAAAATTTGCCTAAAAATTCGTACGGTAACATATTTTGGGTTTTTGGTTAACATATATTTTGAAAACGTGATTTCAATTTGATATATTCAATTTTTTTCCACGGGCTGCTCCCAGAATTGCCAAAATCTGTTGTAGAGTTGTGCGGTACTCCATCTCGCTGCTACAAAGTTGTGAATCTGCATCATTCGATTTGCTAGCTGTGTCTGTGGGAGGTAGAGCCCTACCAGACTTCTTGCAAATGACTCGAGTTTTCGTGCTGGGAATTTCAATTCTTCGGCTTCCAATCACCATTCCGCATCCTTCAGACGGGCATGATACGATAGCTTTGGTCGTTATTTCCTTCGATGACATTACCATTTTTTGTTTTTCCTAATACTTAACCCATCGACTTTTTTATACTTTATTAAAATTTAATATAGTAAAATCTTTAATTTAGAGTTTTAGTTATCAATATATTACAATATTTAAATTAAAATTTAAAAATTATTTAAATATAAATGTTATAAAATTTATTATAGTTTATTATTTTGTAAATTAAAAAAATAATAAATTTATATTAGTCAAGTTTAATTGTAAATTGTAAATTATGTTTTGATATATTTAATATTTCTTATAGTTAATATTATTAATTTATATTTTTTTTGATATATTTTTAATATTATTTTATATGTAATAAATTATTTTTACTTATATATATTATTTATTATATACATAAGAAAATATATTACATCATATATATATACTTAGTATATATAATATTTTCTAGTTTTATATACTATTAATATTATTTAATTTATTTTAGACAATTTATTAATATATTTATAAAAATAAAAAAAATTACATAAGGCGAATTTAAACCGAATTTTTTACTTTTCAATTTTTTTCCTTGCCGAATTTCATCCGAATTTCAATGTTGCCGAACTCGAATTTGAATTCGAACCTGGTGACTTAGCTTATATGCACTAATCATGTAATTCTCAAAGGCAAGATTATATCCATGAAACTTAGCCAAATTTTCAAGTTTCATTGCTTGCAACATCTTTTTTGCCTCAGTAGCTTGGTTCTTTCTATCACCACAAAATAAATTAGTAATCAAAAACTTAAACTGTTCAAATCCAGCTGCAAAAATATCATTTTCCCCATGTCTATCTGTTTGACTACTTCCTCAACTATTTGTTTGTTTTCATAAACTATTGTTGTTGGGCCATCATTTGGTAGATTATTCCACCAGTATTTTAATTTTCTTGACAGAAGTCTTACTGCATACAAAACCTTTGTTGTTTTTGACCATTGACCAGTTCTATCAAAGAAATTCTCTAGAGTATCTGCCCAAGTGCAGATTGTATCATATGGGTCTACTATCTTATCAATATTGAGTATATAGCCTGTTGTTGCATATGGCCTTAATTGTTCAGGTTTAGCATTTTCAGACATCACATCTTTCATCTCAATATCAAACTCAACTTTTTTAACAGTTTCCCAAGGCTCTATTTCTTGCAATTGCTTATAATTGGCGAAATCTAATTCTACTTCTTTAGTAGTCATTTATAGTCTCCTTAGAATAATCAGACTCTTCAGAGATATCAGTATCAATTGTTATTTCAACAGATTCTTTCTCAAACTGATCATCATCTTCTGATTCTTTGTTAGCAAAACCAGGTTCATTCATGTAGATTGGTTCTATATTTTCTGTATCTACATTAAGTTTTTGAAGCCAATCTCTTTTTTGCTCCTGATTTGGCAAACTATGTTCTTTTACTTTAGGCATTGTGGTAGTCATAGGTTCCTTAGATGATTCCTTGTCTGAGCTCCTAACCTCTTTTTCTGTTTCTTTTCTTTATTTCCCTTAGTCACGCTATCTCGGCTAGGTTGTGTTTTTCTAATTTTCCTTGCTACTAGCCTATATTTTTCTAGCTTTTTAGTCACAGACTTTATTAAGGCTTTATATGGTACTTCAGATTGTCTAATTGAACCCATATTCCTAGCTTTTATGCCTTTCTTAGGATACAAATATGAAATCTTAATATCTGGTAACTTAAAATTGCCCTTGCTATCAACATATTCTTCTTTATCTTCAAACACATAATGAATAACAGATGAAAGCAAAGAACTTGCATTAAGAGATCTTTGGCTTGCTATCAAAGAGTTTTAGGACTTATTGAAACTTTTTGCAGATTGTTTCACTGCTACTTTTATCGTCTTACTACTCACCGTTCCACGCCTATCCTTGGGCTTCAACACGGGATTTACGGCCTTACTGCGGCTCCACAACTACTTTGCGTCTCTACCTTCGATCATTCAGTCTTCACACTCTTATTCTGGCTACCAACATATGACTCTTATGACATTCACTATGACCAGATCTTAATAGAACATGGATTTGTTATTACAAATGCATTAGAATGACTTCATGGTACTGTAAATACCCCACCAAGAAAGAAACTAGGCTTTGATACCAAACAAGTTGAAATCAAAACAACACATGGAAGCTCCGATACTAGCAGAATTTTGACAAGACAATAACAAAAATTTCATTAACTCAATTGATATTACATATATGTATTGGCATTACTAGATTTTTGATTACCAAGATCATTCGAAGCGCAAGGTAAGAGCATACGTCTGATATGCTAACAACCAAACTTTTAGACTTATGGACTCTAGACAATATAAAGACTTAACCTCAAACTCAACCTCTAAGACTCTATGCCCAAGCCCCAACCCCAACACTTGATCACTCAATTTGGAAGGAGGAGCAAAAACACAAGGGTAGGAATGGACTAGAGAGGGAATGAAGGAAAGAAGAGGGATCAGCGGTCCAAAGAATGAGGTCAAAGGGCTAAAGATGGTTTCTTAGGATGGCTAACAAAGGATGCCAAGGAGATAAATATTATGGATTATTATAGGTTTTTGTTTTTCTTATTTTGGTATAACCATATTAATTTTTAGGTGTATTTTATTTAGTTATATGTATAATTTTTTATCCATATATTAATTTTTCATTCTATGCTTGTCCATATATAAGTACTATCTTTATTTTTATTCCTTTTTGTCTTTCCTTATTTCATTTATTTATTATGTTTTTTCTCATCTTTTATATATATATATATATATATTTTTTATTTATTTATTATTATAGTCATTCTTATTCTTTTATATACTTATTTACATGATATTGTCCTTTTATTTTTTCTTATCTTTCTTTTCTTTGTCCTTTCTTCCTCATAATCATACTTAATATTTATTCTTTTTGTAGTTTATATTTTATATTTTATTTTCATTCACTTTTCTTATTTTGGTTTACCTATAATTATACTTATTTATGCTTTTATATTTTTATAGTATATTCCTTTTGTCTTTCATTTCTTATATATGTATATAGGTATAATACTTATCATACATATATACACACACACACACACACACATTTTATATATATATATATATAAATATAAAATTTGCATATATTTATCATATTTTCTTAGTTTTTCTTTTCTTTATATTTTCTGGTATATCTTTATAATTTTGCATATATTTATATATGTAATTTTATTTTTAGATTTATATTTGTATTTTATTTTTATATTACAATTTTTTACAATTATTATTTATAGCTTTCCTGCTTAATTTTGGTCCTTTTCTCACTTTGTAGTGGGTTTGTGTGGTATGTCTGTTTTCTTTCTCTTTGGTCCTCTTTCT
Organism: Sequoia sempervirens; assembly: GCA_007258455.2. Taxonomy (NCBI): domain Eukaryota; kingdom Viridiplantae; phylum Streptophyta; class Pinopsida; order Cupressales; family Cupressaceae; genus Sequoia; species Sequoia sempervirens. The sequence goes on along the minus strand of VDFB02000013.1, from coordinate 294,137,165 downwards.
CCTTTGTTGCTCTTTGGTTCTCGTGCGCCCCTATTCCTCCCCCTTATTTCCTTTTTATGCAATGCTTGGTCTGCAAAATACTCATTTTTCCTTTTGCTCTCTACTTCATCTTGTTGATGGATCACAGAGTGTGATCCAAAACGTTGATGCAAATAATTGTACACAATCAAATCCAGAAATCTTAGAACAATATTCAATATGGATTGTGGAAATTTGATATCGTTAATGTTGTCACTGTCAATTTTAGTTAAGAGAAAAGTTCTTTTTGAGCATCCTAGACAAGGACGATGCATCAACTCGAGTATAAGACCAGGCAGTACAATACAAAAGCAGAGAAGTGAGGAAATGTGTTGATGAAGCAAAGGTGCTTGAAGGCAATTTCAAGTTGGGAAGAGGCATACAGGTGGTCAAAAATGTAATGCCCAAAAATTTAAACCAAAATACAATTAAGGACAAAACACAAATTTCAAATTTTGATTACAACACATGACTAACTCGCAAAATTTTGTTTCCAAAGCACACAATTCTTAAAAAGCATAACATTTGACCAAATATAGATTATAATATTCAGTTAAGTAACTAAATTGCTTAGGCAATCCTAGTAGGGTTTCAAGTGGAGACATGGAATTCACATCATTGAGATAGACTTAATTAGTCCTACAAACATATTCATGATCAGAAGACACAATCAAGTCACAAACTATGCCAATACAGTATATCTATATTAACTCAAAGTAATGAAAAGAGAGCAAACTCTAGGGGCCAGACCTAATTCCTCGGGGGCTCATTTCTGACGGCCTTTTCTATGTATATATTTCACAGAGGAACCGTACTTCGACTTTTGAGTTTGAACCAACTCTTATTTGGTTGGTCTATAATGGAGAATAGCCACAAGGTTCAAAAGTTGTTTTGACTTCAATTAAAATCATAAATCACTCACACCAATCCACACTTCAACGAGATAAAACATAAGTTTGAGATAAGAATTATTACCAAGTACCCATATACTTAAAATTGGCTATAACATTGCAAGACTTAATTGGTGTCAAGGGAGAACTATACTACCAAGAAAACCCTAACTTGACCCAGTATGATAAAGACACAAGTAAATATTTATCTTATTTAGCTTTTCTAAAGCCAACATAAGACATATCATTTCTACATAGATGAGACTCAAAAACAATTGAAATCTTGACTCCAAGAATATCAGAAGGCAAATCTAAATACACAAATTCTCCTAAATACATGACATAGTTAAATCTCTACTCATAAGATACTTCTCTTTTTAAATAATTCTTCCTATATAAAGCAAGACAATATCACTAATACAGTCCAAAGCTAAATATTTAACAATTTAAACCCATACTCAAATATCCCCATCATTAAGCTATCCATTTCTTCTCCTTTTAAAAAAATAATAATTGTCAATACTATTTGCTTTAATAAAATCTATACTTTTACAAATACAAAAATAGAATACAATAAAACCATGTCATTAGGTACAATTTCTACAAATAGGCATTTGAATATTAAATAATTGATTAGCAATAACTATGGGAAAATATGAAGCCCCATCTATATTTTATCTAACCAATTGTTACATAGTTAATTTGAGTTTATATAGACATCAATGTAAACCTTGAGAATAAAATAAAAAAAAGATAATTTTCAATAACTACCCTTTAATTGATAAACTAGGATATGCATAGGACTAGGAAATTTTTAGGGTAAGACATAGGTTATCCTCACATCTAAGATACAATTTACACATTATAAATTCGATAGTGAGGGTGACAAAATCCAACTTAGAACCCTTATATTAACATTATACAACTCCTATTGGTACCTTAAATGACTAGGATGTTGCCTAAGATTACCATTAGTTTAAGATTGGCCACCCTTATGCTTAGAAATAAATATATTTAACTTAATTGTGGTAACAAACGTTTTTTTTTAATATAAAAGGTTCAAATGTTATCTCGTTTATTCATAGCTAATGCATAGGTATACATCAACATATACATTATAGGACCCCACCTTATGATTCTATCTTCTTTGCACCATTTCCTCAAGTTTTGAGAGGAGGCAATGTTAAGGTTAATATGAGGTTTTAGATTCATAAGGGGAAAATCGTGGAATAAAACATGGAATTAGATCAAATGCTATGGCCCTTCTTCTAATGCTAGATTAAAACAACAACATTAAAAATCAATATTATTGAGATCCATCCTCAAATTTTCTAATTCCTATTTATCCACTCCCCTAGCAAGAGTTAATATTTAATTTATAAATATAACAAATCTAAATAAAAGTTAACAACAATAAATGAATTAATAACTTATAGCAGAATTCTAGCATATACTTATACAGACACTTATGCCTTGATTCATTAAATCAGTCTAAAATGGAGAGATTTTGTATTGGAAATAAAAATATGAATTAATGGATATCGAAAAGAATAACCTCCAGATTAAATAGCACAATTTCTGGAAGTTATATTTGTATTGAAAATAAATAAGGATTGAAGGCCATAAAATGGTACATGTTTTCTGTGTACAAGATAGATCACATTCATAGACATAGAAGATCTATGCAAAGTTGAAGATATTGGTTTGGTAGATGAAGGCGGCAGGGTATTTTCTAGATTCAAGACATTTACTTAATGTTGTGGAAGAAGACCGAAAAGGATTAATTATCTGCCACCATAGTGAGAAGTTGGCAATTGCATTTGCTTGGTTAAAGCTATCCTTGGAAACAACTATTAGAGTTGTTAAGAATCTTCGAGTATGTTCTGATAGCCACACTGCAACTAAATTTATCTCCAACATTGAAGAGATCTGAACCTTTTCCGTCATTTTAAACAGCTTTCAGGCAATTCACCACTATTTTAAACAGGGAAGGGACAATATTCTTGTGGAGATTATTGGTGATGCTAAATAAAACAATCTGAAAAATAGGCTTGCACTATAATAATTTGCACCATGTTAGATGTCCAGTAATAATGAAGGGACAACCATCAAAGCATAACAAAAGGGGATTTTTTTGTCAGATATGTAATTGCAACTGCCTTGGTATATATGTATACGAAACACAGCAACATGGAAAAGGCGCATGAACTGTTTGATAGAATGCCTCAGAGGATTGCAGTCTCATGGAGTGTGATAATTGCCGGATATGCACAAAATGGATTTGTTGAAAGAGGCTTATAAAAACATTCAAGTAAATGCTATTACATAGCCAAGGCATGTGATGGTAGACCGTTATGCAAAATGTGAAAGAACAGACCAGGCACGTGAACTGGATGACTAAAATGTCTCAAGGAAATCTAGTCCCATGGACCACTAAGATTGCAGGCTAAGAACATAATAGATTTTTTTTGAAAAGACTTCTAAAAATTTCAAGTAAATCGAGAGCATGGTAAGGCACACAACATGTTTGATAAAAACCTCAACGAGATGTGATCTCATGGACACCAATCGTTGCTGGATACACAACCACAGATTTTCATCGATCACATATTACTGAGACTAGTTTTCAACAAGACTATAATAGAGATCATGATCTTAAACCTAATTATTTCAGTTAAAAACAAAATCGATTATAATGAACATCAAAATCTTTCTAAAATTCACCAAATGTAGACTTTACTGTATATGTTTTAAGATCCAACATTCCTCAAACGTGGAATAGGCTACCTACTTGTCAATAGCTCTCCTTATGCCCACAGTCCTTCCTTTAATCGCGTCCAGTCAATTAATGAGAGGGTACTGTAGTATTGGAAAGGCTTCCCAAGAGAGTGTAGTGTCTCTCTTCCTTGCAAAATGAATAAAATACTTCATTCTAAAGCTCCTCCTCCTGTGTGATTGTTCCACTCTGCAAACAGATTTGGCGCTCAGTTTTCATCAAGCAGCAACATGAGTCATACGTTAGAGGCACGCAGGTCGTCGCCTAGGACGCCAGATTTCTATACAGGGGCTCTTTGGTTGTCTTCGAGAAGTCTCGGTATCCTACACAAATCTCCCCTCTCCATCCCGTACTCTCTTTTCTTTTCTTTATTGAAAGTCCCTCAAAATTCTCATCCTGAACCATACTTCATGATCTCGAGCGCTCAAGATAGCGCATTCCATTATGTTCCTTGAATGACATCTCTTTGAGACACTCAGTCCTTAGATCTGAATGTGCTTTGCCTCCTATCGAGCAATATCTCCTTTGTTTTTCCCAACTTTATATCTTGTATAACATATTTCTTCCAATCCAAATATTGGTGAAATTGCATCTCCTTCAACCTTCAGTGGATACAGGTGAAGGTTTGTTTGTGCACATTGCAGGCCCAATGCTGAACACTTATTCTATCCTCATCGGACAACATTGAAGGACTCTAAAATATATGCAGTCATCAAGTGCACTCCTAAGTAAAAATGCACACGATTAACCAATCTAAGGAACATGAAGTCCAAAGATTGATCATTCTCCATGTGAAAACATAAAAAAGGTTCCTGGAACCAAACTACTAAAATATTTCTAGTTGGGTTGTTAAGAAGACTCTGCACATAGCCATAAGAGGAAAAACAAATAACTCCATCTCTAATCTCCCAATTGCTACTGCTTTACCCCCCGTAGATCCAAGAATACCCAGGTTTTCGAGCTCCCAGATTGTTGAGTTCGAGGCCAATTTTGTTTTTTTTTCATCTTTTATTTCTTCGTTTTTTTTGCAGGCATTTCACTTCCAGCCTTGATCTCACGGGCTTCTCTCTTAAATGAGGCCACACAAGTATTAATGGAGGTATCAATTCCTTCATCTCATCGGCCAAGAAACGGCATCGGGAATCCCCTATGACTCTGGGATTGAGATGATCTCCATTGGACAAATGAGTTGGCAGCATCCCCCCATATCCCATGGCCAATCCGAAGGTTATGTTTGGTAGTGTAGCTCATTTTCTGGATGACAGAAAGTCATCAAGGCATTAATTAGTTTCTAGATAACCAGCGTGTAGGTATATAGTACTGCCTGGCTAACACGAAACCTGAAATAAATGCAAACCGCAATATCAATGTGGCCAGCATAGTGGTTGTGATGGTAACCGCCCATGCTTACTGTGTTTTAATGCATCTGGGGATGACTTGATGTTTTGTTATGGCTGAACTCTCCCATGTAGATAGCCGAAATCTTTTGTTTGGTCAGCCTCAATCATGTCACCATATACTTCAATTTTAGTGTCAGATTTGTGTAATAAATGACTTACTAAAATGTTTCCAGAATGAGTGGGTGTTGTGGTAATAGGTAAAATCTGGGCAAGCCTCTACCCTCCTTAGGCTGTGAGAAACACATATTTTTATAAAACAGTATAAATTTCAGGACAACCATTCACATAACTTTTGCATCGATTCGAATATGCATGCACTTCAAAAATAAGATGAGGGAATTTTATTATCACTTGCGCCTGACCTGCATAATCTTCAAGTGGTTCAATCAAATATCTTAATGACTTATCATTACTATAGTGAATGTCAATATTAGGAGAAAAAACAATATTAACCATAATATAAATACTATAATAAGTAATAAAATTAGTGGTAAGAGTATTCAAGCATCATCAATAATAACATTAATATTAAAATTAAAGTGAGATATTAATATTAATGATAATTAATAATGATGAAAACAACAAAATACTACAATACCTTTAATCGATAACGAACTTATGTACATGTACTATTGTTAAGATAAGAAGGATAATATTAACGAATATAGTAATATTGTAAATATTAATATTATGAGCAATAACAATATTCATAAGTGGTATTATGAATGTTAAAGAGAAAATTGTTACCGATAATAATAGCATTCTTATCTATATCTAGGAGTATGAAGGGACCTAATATCCTCCCAAAGTTAGTTGAATAGTACTTAAAAAAACACTAATAAATCATTTGCAAAATTTGCTTATAAATTTATATGGTCATCTCTCACTATGTAAAACATATCTAAGAGTAATTAGAAACCTCATGAGGATATGGCTGTATTCAAGACCATCTTTAACAAAACATTGCAAATGATTATCTAAATCTCAGATAAAACTGAAGCAACATAGCCGAAGCAACATGAACTTACATATACCCTACATCTCACAAAACAACTAAATCACCTTAACCACAATTCATCTACAGTTCTCTATTACTAGCTATTAAAAGATCCTTAGTGTGCATTATGGAGATCAGATTGGGTGGCTAATTAATTGGGTGGCCTTGCACAGAACATGTTAGAGGAAGAGAAAGTTGTATCAAAGGGTCAAAATCATGCAAAAATTCCTCCAAGAAGCTTGGGTCCTTCCCTACACGGTCCATTGTCATTTTGCAAGCCAAAAATCACTTAAGTTATAAAGTGCATGCACTTTACAATGAGCGAGAAGAAATAGATCACTTGAGTGATCCAAAAAGCAACTTTCACTTTATTGGCAAAACTCAACATCAAATTAGAACAAAAAAAAACAGTTTCACTTACAAGCCAAATGTCAATAAATCAGTGACTAGGAGCAACTATGACAAGGTGATTGTCAAATTGTCAAAATGAAATTAGGCCAAAAAGTGGCCCAAGGACCTTGGGTGAGCCCATGGGGAGGTGTTTGTCACTTTGTCAACACCAAAACATAACAAAAAGTGCAAATGGATGCTTGGGCATGCACCTAGAGGGGAATTTGTCATTTTGTCAAGTTCGAAACATATAAAAAAGTGTTGTAAGTTACCGTAGTACACCTAAGGGACCTCCATTATCAATTTATCAAAATAAAAATAGACAAAAAGTGTCTTTCATCCCTTGAGCATGCCCATGAGACCTTCGTTTTCAAGTTTTCAAATGAAAAATAGAAGGTAAAAGTGACAAATGAGTGTCTAGGAACCCCCAGAGTTTCCCATTGCCATTTTGTCAAATTTGAAACATGACAAAAGTCTTTTGAGTCACTCAAGAAAGCCCTAGAGAGGTTGATGGTCAAAAGATGATATTAAGACATGAAAAAGCACAAGGATGCCTTGGGAAGAGAGAGAATAGGGGAAAAGTGAGGTTTAAAATAGAAAACCAAATTTTCAAGTTTATAAAACTCATCTCTTTCATTCTTTCATCTCACAAAAGTGCATTGCCAAGAAAGAGGATGCCATAGAAGAGCTTGGAGAACTTGAAAGTGTAGATTGGAGCAAGAGGCACTAGATCTCTCTCTCTCTCTCTCTCAAATGGTTTGCAAAGATTGCTTCGAGTATTTGATTGTGCTTGTTGAAGGATTGCTACACCATTTGAACAAAAAGGAATTGGATTGCTTGCTTGTTGTGGATGTGTGGAGCAAAAGAGAGCTCTCGTTTTGTGTGAGGAGCTTGGAAATGAGGTATTTTCCTATTTTGAATGCAATTGGTTATTGTTTAAGTTTGATCATGCCCACACTAGGTGGTTGCATATGATCTCATTGCACAAGATGTTAAAAAGAGATTAAATTTATACATTCTTTTTTGTATATTTTGAATTTTAAAAAAATGCTGTTTTGCACGGTTATGTTGTCAAAATTTCTCTAGGCTTGTATGTGACTGCAAGAGAGGGATGTTGGGCAATTTTAGAACCAAGGGTATTGTTGAATTTTATTTATTTGTTTTAGTTTATAATATTCATTTTGTTAGATTACAGACACAAACATAATATAACAAAATAAATATTATAAACTATATATATAAAGTTGTGCTCTATACCCTTTGACATACAAGTATATTTTTATGATTTCCATTTTTATGCCGCCTTCATATCCAATATCATATTTGTTTCCATGCAACCCTGATTACAAAGAATTGGGATGTGGTTCTTAAATTCAAATTTGGGATTTGTAACTCTATATATCTATCAACTGGTGAGGAGTTCTTAGCCTTGTAGCTTTGTTGAATTGGCCAGCTTACTTGAAATGCTTTCAGAAATTCAGGGATTAATTTTTCCCCCTCCAAAAGTTATGGAGATGTGTCTCTTTTTTCTCTGCCCAATATTTAGAGGCTATGCTATGATAAATGTTTCATATAGAGCAGGATATAACACATCGAATGGCTTAAAATTTAATAGTAATAGCATGGATATATCTGCTCAAATTAGGTGATTCTGCTTTATGACTGCATGGTGGAAAGTAGTTCCCTATTTTGTATGTAAAGATGTGGAATACACATGAATCAGTAGTCAATTTCAGTTGAGTTTCTTTTATTATAAAACATTTAGATGATACTTCCTTTATACTGATATCTTCACGAAAGCCAGTCTTTATAAAATTTCTGAATTGAGGGTATGAATTTCAGCTGCAGCTGTACTAAGTGGGATGTGGGGATTTGACAAGGCCCTTAATTCATGCCTGGATCACATTCTCTCCTTGGAAGGGAGTCGCTTACAAAGAGAGCTGGCAACTATGTATGATCTTCAATATATAATATATATAGATATATATTTAGTGGCTTGGTCCATGTGAGATATCAATACATATGCTTTGCATTTTCTGTAGAAATTTGCAAAAGCTTCTAATCATCTAAGATTGATTAATTACTACAGTTTGCTGACCAAGCATAGCAACAATCCTTGGAGAATGCGACTTGTGAATAAACATTACTACCTGGAGAGAGTTTTTGATGATTCAAATATGGAAGTACCATTGTCAAGGTGGCGTCACAGAAATATGTCAGGGGATGCTTGGTCTGTTCAGAGAGTCAATGATGTAAAACATGGCAATGGAATAATGGAAAAAATTCAAGGTTCCACAAATACTGCTATCTCTGTAAGTGTTGTTTCTCCCATGTGAGCTTGTAATGTTTTTCAAGTCTTCGTTTTTTAAATATTGGAGTTGTCAGATGTCACTTCTTCCTTGCATTTTTATTTGAATAGCTGAATTCTAGGTTATGTAAATTAACAGAGTTTGAGCAGAACTAGTTTTAACAAGAGGAACCTGAGCATATCAGTTGAACTGAATTTTCTAAAGAATCAATATCTGTGATGTGTTTAATGCATTCAGGGAAGTAATCATGTAGAAGATTTTCTTGCAGACCCTCTAGACTTTGTCTTTGGCCATCCTAAAAGAACTGAAGATTCTCACCCAGATTTTGGTGGCACCCCACAAAGAAGGCATGGCCGTAAGCACAGAAGGGCTCTCCATAGGCTCAAGGTTTCAACTGCTACTGCAATGCGAGACAATGAGGGAACTGCATGATTGCCTCAAGTCTGTGTATAGGAGTTCCTACTTATTCCTTTTGACTCTAATCTTTAAGTAATGTTTGCTATGCACATTCTGGTCTGGAGGATTTGATTCATAAGCTCATCAAAGAACATAAGATCATACAATTTCTTTTTTTTGTTTGCTGTAAACAGTAAAAGTATAATCAAGTGTATTATGGGATGAAAATGGCTTATTTGTACCGATTGGCCTTGACATTTAGATTATGAGTTTATGCCAACTGCCTGAGCCTAGCACCGGCAAAATCTTGCTTCCTCTTCATTCCTTCAGAACAGTTTGCCTTATTAATGCCTTGACCAACTGTAGCTATATGCCCTTGGCTTCTGGAATTAGGTGTTGATCCATAATATCACCCACCAATTCTCAAAATGAAACCATGTATGTCATGAAACAGAACGAATTCAAACTTGAACAGGACAAGCAAAAAACAATTGTAAAAATTTTGTGGGCTTTCAGGAAAATATTCTTCTTGATGACCTTTTTCTAGACCCCAGGTTGAGTTTCTGCAAAAGAAAAATTGCAGAACCTATGAAAAAACTAAATGATTCCTTTCATGGAAAATTGATATAAAATAAAACAATTTTTTCAAGACAATACAATGATAACTTGACACTAAACAAATTGGTCAATAAGTTCATTATAACAATTACTTGTCACTAAACGCTACCAGCTAAAATTACAAGGCAAAGCCTAGCATCTAGGTTAGCTAGGAAATTGCAATTAGTCACAGCCCAAAATGTTTTTGAAGAGTCTGTTCATAAATTCTACAAATTGCCGAGTTATGATGGTATTCAGTACACTAATGTTGGTATTAGGGTACTTTTCAAAACATATTTTGAAGAGATTTTTTTTTTAAATTTAGAAATTGAAGTTGAATGGTTTATAATAAACTTACTAAAATGAAGTTTGGCTGAATGTCAAGGTTTGATATTATAAAAGATGAGGCTATGATTTGTGTCTTAGGTGAGTTTAACAAAATGAACATTTGTCAGTCCTTAATTCTTAATTAAAAGAGGTTGATTATTTATACTAAAATTTGTTAAGATATTTATTCTTTCAATAAAAAATTCTAAAAATTAGCAAATGCCATGAATTAGGGAGTTTTTCTATGTGACACCATTGGTTGAGGGTTCAAATGCTCAAATTGCTTTGAATGCTCAAGCGTATCTTAAGGAAGTTATTAATTTGTATTATCAAAAAGGAGTAAACAAAATAGACTTACACAACAATTACATCATATGCCAAATAATCATATTACATCATATGCCAAATAATCATATAGATATGTCCTTGAATCTTTTTTTGATGTTTATAAGGATTGTAGAAAATGTTTCTCTATTGGGACATTGGGTTATTGAAACATTTGAATATTTATGCAATGCCACTTCAATAAAGTTCAAAATAACATAGTACAAGGGAATATGAACACAATTACATGGTTACAAAATACTATGTAGATTAAATGATTTTGGCATTGCTATATAAGATTTTGTATTTCCTAACATTTTGAGACGAAATTTATGATCTATGTGAATTGTCATTTTGTCTTTGAATTCTTTTTTATTCTTTATTTAAGAGGAAAATTTTGAACTATATATTATGTAGTGCCTTACATATTTTTACCTTAACGTAAATTCAACTATTCTCACCTAGGTTTGTTAGGTTTAAAAGATTTGGGTGGGAATAGTTAACATATTTTAAATGTTCAAATTTTGGATATTGCTTTCAACTTACAGACTTCAACTATAACACTTTACAATTGATGCAAATTTTCTGGAGGGAGTTTGATTGAATTTAAAAGCATTGTTATCTGTTTAATTATGATCTTCAAGGACCATACCCTAGTAGGTTCAAAATTTTCTTTTATCATATGTTATACTCGTATTGGAATTTGTGCTCCACCTTGTTGGGTATATGTTGTATACTTTTCCTATACTTCATCCCACTATTCCTAGTGGTGTTGTAAGTAGAGAGTGTGAGATTTCATGTATGGAATGTTAGGTGTCATGTGTAGGGCTATCAAAGGTCAAGGGTGGCTTTTGGCCCGTGGCTTATAACCATTGTATTAGAATACCAGTTAGTGATTTTTTGTGGTGATGTACCTATAAAGACTTGTACATAGGACTAAACAATTAAGAATCGAAACAAGAAGTAATAGAGCAAGCATGGGAGAAATATTGTATTGTTATAATGGTAAAAAAATGCATACCCATGACTTATGTTTTGGACCTACTATGCCCTAGGTTGTCCTTCCACACTGACTAGTGTCCAAGATGGCGTATTTTTGCATGGAAGTTGGCAAATAACATTATCCTACCCTGTCCACACCTCCACACATTCTAAGAGTTTTAGACTCACTAAATCTATATTTTTCCATCTTAGTTTAGATCCACGAGTATATAATTGTCTTAGGTCATTTTTTCCCTTGTGGATTTGAATGTCAAACTTTCAAATTCAAAATTTCAAAATTTAAATCTTCTTGCCCTTTTCTTATTCATTGTTATGAGTAGACTAAAATGTGGATTATTTTAAATTACACCCTAGTATGTTGTATTTAAGGACTAATCCTTATTCATTTGAATCATCTAGTGCATATTGTTGTACCCCAAATAAATTTTTGCTTCAAAGGCATTTTGATTAAAATGATCTAAATCATGTGAAATTGTTGTCAAAAGTTCATTTCAGGTCAAACACAACATAGGATTTTTGTGGGTTTATGTCAAGGAAGATACTTGCAAACTTTTGAAATGTTAAAAATTAGGGTTTCATACCCCTATTTTTAGGAAAACCCCTAAAATAGGACCTTTCCAGAATTAGTTGAAAATGATTTTGATAGGATAATTTGACTTCACGATCACATTGGTCAAGTCAAAATCACCAAAAAGTTTGTTTTACTCTAGTGGGTCTACTTCATTTTTTCAAGAGAAAAGCTAGGACCTCTGCAACCATTAATGGAAAATGGCCAGTACTAGGTGTCAAAATCTAATCCTTAAAAGCTTCAAGGAAGAATCCATGGTGAAAGGTACTCGAAAAGATGCTCTACGACAGAGGGGATTTTCAAAAGTGAAAAATGCTGAAAATATTCTAAGTCTAGAGAATGCACGCCTTGCTACAAGAAAGAGGCTATAGTCAATGCCTTAGCCATTTTTCAAGCACCCCTACACGCAGCATGGTGAAAGCAATCACTACAGTGCACGTGTTCACGACATTGACAATGATGCTCAAACCAGTCAAGCTACACAGCGAATGTGAAGTGCGAACATATGAAAATTTTCAAAGAAGATGAAACTGCAACCAAAAGCGCCCCTACTAGCTAGGGGTGCCCATGAAGTCAAAATGTCAAAGGAAGTCATCAAGTTTTGCCTAGACAGTCATCTCCTTTGTGATTCTGCTAGCTTTCCAATGCATCACCAAGCAAGTTCACCTGATTCATCAATCATCGGTGAACGAAGGTGAAGACAAAAGATGTTGAAAGCAAATATCATCAAAGATGACAGTCAAGCAAAGGAAAAAGCGCCCTTGCTAGCTAGGGGCACCCATCATTTTGAGTCACCTATTGTGGTTTCCAGTAACTGCTTTCTCCAAGGCGTTTGCTCAACATCCTTTCAACTTCGTGATCAATCCAGTTGAAAGCTCACAAGACTTGTCAAACACTCATAATCGAAGATCAAGCGTAAAATGCTGGAAGTAAAGACATAATGAAGGACATGAATAATTGGCTAAGTGTTAAGGAAAACGCACCTTCCTAAAAATAGGCACCTAACTTTTTGGGCAATCAGATGCAGTCTTCAAGCTCTGTGACCTCCAAAAAGACCTCCGTCTTGATCAATCTCAACAATGACACCATCAACAAATTCAACAGATAAATCAAACATTCGACGACAAAGATCAAACTGGGGCAGTTCGTGAGAGATCGCAAAGTAAAAATTACATCACAAAAGGTCAAAGGCGCCCCTGTAGGCCAAGGGCGCCCAAACTTTTAAGATCCCTAAATCAACTTTTAGAACCTGTGAGGCCAGTCATCCTTTCCGAGATTGAACTAGTTATCTATCCAATGTCTCAACATGTTAATGGGAATCGTCAATCATCGGTGATCTCAGATCAAAGCATTGAAGGTCGAACTGAAGGAATTGAAAAGCATCCAAGAAACTAAGTTTGGTGAAAAATGCACCCTTTTGGGAAAAGGTGCCCAAGAATTTGAGGCGTCAGATTAAGGTTTTAAGCTTTGCAGCTCTCGAGCACACCTCTTCAGAGTTGATCCAACTCTACAATGGATATGTTAGTCAACAACACTTCAGGATCGTTCGAGCAACTGAGATCAAGGATGGAACAGAGGCACTTCGCCATAGAAAAAGTATAGAAAATCTTCAACTCTCAAGACTTGGATGCCTAAAGTCAAACTAGGCCCAGGTTGACTTGAGTTAAGATATTTTAAAGCTCCTTCATGCCCAAACGTCCCAAAATAGGTGGAGATATTTTTTGTTAACTGCCAATCACGGAGGTGATTCCCCCAATCATGATTTGGACACCCTAATTGATGCTTGCTACTCTAAATTGATATTATCAAAGCCTAGGTGTCCATTTCTTCATTATTTCTTTGTAGGTTGAAGCTCAAGCACAAGTATTTTTTTCTCTCCAACGTCATTTGAAGATCTGATAGAGGGTTTTCTCAACGTTCTTCATGTTTTCAAGAATTAGTTGCACAGAGGAACAATTTATCAGAGTTTACATCTCCAGGCGTGATTTTCTTGAAGATTCAGAGAGACAATTTATAACTTCCAAACTTCTTCCCCTCTTTTTCTTCTATTCTTGTCTTAGATCTTCTTGCATGTCCAAGTAAACGACAGTTATTCATAGATCTGACCTTCTGGGTATGATCAACACAACAGTTTCAACAAAACCCATGTGCTAGATTCTTCCAGAAAAAGTAGCCATGCTGGCCCTTTTTTTAGGGTTTCTAGAAAAAATCATAATTTCAAAAAACAAACAAATTGGGTTTGCTTAGCTTTGAAGTGCCTACAATACCCATGTGTTAGATGTTTTCAAGAAAAATAGTGCTTCGTTGCTTCTCGCCGCTTCTAAAGCTTCTACCCTGAAGAATTCTTGCATGTACAAGGAAAAGTAACTTTTTGGAATTTCCGACGTTCTGGGTCCATTTATAAAATTATTCCCAAGAAAACCCATGTCTCAGAAAGTTTCATAAAAAGTACTTATCGACAAGGCTATTTTTAGCAGTTGCAGAAAAGTTGTTTGAATAGTATCGTGTGCACAGTCAATCTTCATGGTTTTCAAAATGCAATACTGAAGATGAATACAAGACCAAATCGGTCTTGCTACATGTTTTCCTGAAGACGACTGACACCGATCTGCATCAAATACATCTGATGGTTGTTTTAGATAATTTGACAGGCATGTACACTCAAAGTCCACTGGTTCCATATGGTTTTACCTTATATATCTGATAGCTTTCCAAGGCCAGTTTAGAGGGTTGAATACTGTTGGAGCTTTGCGTGTGCAATGAGTTCGTGTACTTTTCTCACAGCTAGAGTGTTCACAGTCAAATTTAGCGGTTTCATCATACAATACTCTTTCATTAAGAAGAATCAAGAAGAGCATCAAAAGCACAAAGTTGTGGGAGAAACATAGGTCATCAGTCTAGTTACAAAGCTGCCAAAAGTACCAATCAATTCCTTGCTAGTATCAAATGTGAAGATGGTGACTACGTGAGTCTCGGGTGACATGCAGGCAAAGTTTCAGGACCTCATCCATAGCAGTTTTTGTGGTGACCCTGCTGACTGCGGGTTAAGTCAAATCACAGTCATGTCAAAAAGGCTGGATGACACAACTGCAAAGAGGATTGAATACCAAGAGTAGATTGCGAGTGGTGAAGAGATGCTATGACGACACATCATCATCTTGCAAAGCATTAATTGTCCAGAGGTAGAAGAAGTCAACTGGTTAGAGGAGATAATAACTCGAGTTGATGAGGTGTAAACACTCAGTTAGGATGCCTTATCCCTCCAAATTAACATTTATGACAAACAGTTAACTTGATGCCTCTTTCCAAGTTAACTCATCGTCCCACAAATTATGCATGTCTATTTTGGAGACACCTTTGTTTATTGGAGTTATGTTTTTGTTTAGAATCAATTAACTGCTAGGTTACCTACTTTTAGACATAGGAATAAATCTTGCAGATTGGCAAGAAATAAGTGTTAACTCAAGGAGATTTTAGGGTTGCCTACTCCTTTGAGCTTCTATAAATAAGAGCATCCTTGCTCATTATTGTTTAACTTTTATTACTACACAAAATTCTTGCGCCGTTGTGCCATCAAACTTGCAAGTCAATATCTGTTCACTCTTGGATGAGAGTTGTTTGGTTTGATAGCAATTGTGTATGATTTTGTACCTTTGTCGTCCCAAATATTTATAAATCATTGAGTGAGTTTGAAGAATTAAATCAAAAGGCATGTGCAATTTGATCCAAAGTTTCAAGATCTATCAACGTTTGTTCTTATAATCTATTGTTTCAATCTACACCTTAGACAGGCGCCGATGCCTCCTTGGGAATTTGGAGATTAATGATATCGTTTGATCTTGGGGTAAGTGCAAAAAGATGGGGACCAAAAAGTGGCCAATTTACTTTTTCATTCCGAAATAGCGAAAATGCTAGCGCGTTATAGTGTAACATGCTCGTGATATGGGTTGGTAGTGACCAAGCCTAGGCTCGATCACTACCAAGCCATAGTGCGAGCGTGTTATAATGCGCCCATGTTATGGTTTAAATTCCAAAAAACGTGGGCATTTTGAGTTTAAAAAATGTGCTTTTTTTGAAATAAAAAAAACATTTCCAAAATGCAAGCGCGTTATAATGTGCTCATGTTTTGGTCTACATTGAAATTATTTATTTATTTTTTCTTGTTATCTTTCAAGGAAACTATATACATGAAATAAATATTTAAGTATAAGTTGACATTTACATATGGACATTTACTTTCTTATACTTTGAGTTATATTTCATGTATATAGTTTCAGGATGTTTGAGAATGGTTTCAGATCTCTAGAAGTTATAATTCAAATTCTAGTTTTTTGAAGATCTTACAATTTTTTAGACTTTGCCAACTTTTAGTAATCAACATATCAAATATCAGTAATCAAGAGGTCAAATTTCAGTAATCAAAAAATTGTATCATCTTTCTCACTCCATCTCACTCATTATTTATCCCTTATGCTCTAGACCTCTCTCTCACACTCTCTCCTTCCCTATATAATTCTATCTATCTCACCTCTCTCTCTCCCTCCATCCCTCCCTCTATTCCTCCTTCCCTACTTCCCTCTCTAATTTTCTCTATCTCACCCTCTATCTCCCCCCTCTCTTCCTCCCACCAACCTTCACTCTATCTAACCTATCCCTCTACCTCTCTCTCTCTCTCCCTCACTCATCTCTCTCTCAATCTCTCCACCTTCCTCCTTCCCCCTCTCTCTCTTCCTGCATCCCACCCACCTTCCCTCTCTACTTCTCTCTATCTAACCTATCCCTCTCTACCTATCTCTCACCCTCCTCTCTCTCTCTCTCTCTCTCTCTCTCTCTCTCTCCTTCCTCTCTCTCTCTCTCACATTCTCTCTATCACACTTCTCTCCCTTTGTCCCTCCCTCCTTCCCTTTCTACTTCTCTCTATCTATCTATCCCACCTCTCTCTCTCTCTCTCTCTCTACCTCTCCCTCCTCCCCCTCTCTATTTCTCCTTCCCTATATACTTCTCTCTAGATATCTCTCTCCATCTCTACCACTCCCTCCCACATTCCCTCTCTTTCTCTCCCTCCCTCCCTCCCTCCCTCCCAATCTCCCAACCTTCCTCCACTTTATGTTTCTCTCTCACACACTATCTCCCTCCCTCCCCCATCTTGATCTCTAACTCTACCCTTCCCTCTCTACTCGCTATCTCATCATTCTCTCTCTCTCTCAATCTCCCAACCTTCCTCCACTTTGTGTTTCTCTCACACACTCTCTCCCTCCCTCCCCCATCTTGATCTCTAACTCTATCCTTCCCTCTCTACTCTCTCATCATTCTCTCTCTCTCTCTCTCTCTCTCTCTCTCTCTCTCCACTTCTTTATCTCTTATTCCCTATATACTTCTCTATCTTTCTCTCCATATCTCCCTCTCCCTCCCTCCTTCCCTCTCTCTCAATCTCCCTACCTTCCTCCTCTCTCTTTCCTTCCCTATATACTTCTCTCTATCTCACCAATATCTATCACTCCCTCCCTCCTTACCTCTCTCTCTCTCTCTATATATATATATCACCTCTCTTCCTTCCTCCCACCCACCTTCCCTCTCTACTTATCTCTATCTAACCTATCCCTCTCTACCTCACTCTCTCCCCTTCCCTCCTCTCTCTTAACCTCTCCACATTCCTCCTTCCCCCCTCTCTCCATCTCTGATTCTCTCAATCTCACTTCCCTCCCTCTCTCTCTCTATATCTATCTCTCTAATTCTCCCTTCCTCCTTTCCCTTCTATATCTCTCCTTCCCTATATATACTTATCTCCATCTCTTTCTCTCAATCTCTACATCTCCCTCCCTCCCTCCCTCCTTCCCTCTCTCTCAATCTCCTAACCATCCTCCATCTTTCTCTCACTCTCTTCTTTCCTCTCTACTCTTTATCTCACCATTCTCTCTGTCTACTTCTCCCTCACTATCTCTCCTTCCCTATATAATTCTATCTATATCCCTCTCTCCATCTCTACCTCTCCGTCCCTCCTCCCCTCTCCCCTTTGTCTCCCTCTCTCTCAATCTCCCCACCTCTCTCTCTCTCTCTCTCCTCTCTCTCTCTCTCTCTCTCTCTCTCTATCAAGCACCATTCTCTCCCTCCCTCCCTTCTCTCTTTATCTCATCTCTCTCTCTCTCCCCCCCTCCCTCCCTCCTTACCTCTCTACTATTATCTATCTCCCCCTTTCCCTCCCTTCCTTCCTCCCACCCACCTTCCCTCTATACTCTCTATCTAACCTATCCCTATCTACCTCTCTCTCCCTGCCTCCTCTCTTAATCTCTCCACCTTCCTTTTCTCTATCTCCTCCCTCTTCATCTCCCCCATCTCCCTCTCCATCTCACCCTCTCTCTTAATCTCTCAAACCCTATATCGAATATCATAAATCCTAATCCTTATACCCTAAACCCTACACCCTCAAACCTCATCCCTATACCCTAAACATTATCCCTTAACCATAAGAATACACCCTAAACTCTACATTCAATCTTGTACCCTAAACCCTCATTGTATGAAAAAATTCCTCAAAGAAATGGGGTCTCACGATGATGTACATCACCATGAGACCCCATTTCTTTGAGGCAATTTTTCATACAACAAACACTACCTTGTCAATGTTACCACATTGACATATTAACAAGGTAGTGAGCTTAGTGCTCATTGTTCAGACCCCATTTCTATGAAGGCATTTTTTCATACAACAAGCACTAAGCTCACTACCTTGTCAATGCGGCCACATTGACAAGGTAGTGAGTTTAGTGCTCATTGTATGAAAAAATGCCTCAAAGAAATGGGGTCTCATTGTACATCATCGTGAGACCCCATTTCTGTAAGGCATTTTTTCATACAACAAGCACTACCTTGTCAATGTGTCAATGTGGTAGCGTTGAAAAGGTAGTGCTCATTATATCGAAAAATGCCTCAAAGAAATGGGGTCTGATATCACCATCAGACCTCATTTCTTTTAGGCATTTTTTCATACAATGAGCACTACCTTCAATGCATCAATGTGGTAGCATTGACAAGATAGTGCTTGCTATATGAAAAAATGGCTCAAAGAAATGGGGTCTCATGGTGATGTACATCACCCTGAGACCCCATTTCTTTGAGCCATTTTTTCATACAATGAGCACTACCTTGTCAATGTGTCAATGTGGACGCATTGACAAGGTAGTGCTCGTTGTATGAATAAATGCCTCAAAGAAATAGGGTTGAGGGATTAGGTTTAGGGTTTTTAAGGTTCGAGGAATTAAGGGTTTAAGGGTTGAGGGATTAAGGATTTAAGGGTTGAAGGATTAAGGGTTGAGGGATTAATTCTTTAAGGGTTGAGCGATTAGGGTTGAGGGTATAAGGTTGAGGGTATAGGGTTGAGGTATAGGGTTTAGGGTCCAATGTATAGGGCAGAGGTATGAGAATTGAGGGTTGACATGGTTTAATGTATAGGTTAGAGGGTTGAGGGGTTAAGGGTTTGAGGGTTTAAGGGTTGAGGGTTGATGGTATAAGGTTGAGGATAAAGGGTTGATGGTATAGGGTTGATAGTATGAGGTTGAGAGTCCAATGTATAGGCTAGAGGTTTGAGAATTGAGGGTTGACCTGGTTTAATATATAGGTTAGAGGGTTGAGGGTTTAGGGGTCGAGGGACTAAGGGTTTAAGGGATGAGGGATTAAGGGTTTAAAGGTTTAAGGGTTGAGGGTTTAAGGGTTTAAGGATTGAGGGATGAGGGTTGAGGGTGTAAGGTATAGGGTTGAGAGAGAGAGAGAGAGGGAGGGAGGGAGTGGGATAGACCTGAGAGAGAGAGAGAGAGAGAGAGAGAGAGAGAGAGAGAGAGAGAGAGAGAGAGAGAGAGAGAGAACATCACCAGGAGACCCCATTTCTTGGACCCACTCTTTCAAACAGGCCACTACGTTCTCATTTTCACTGAGTTGGCAAGCTAGTGGATCCACTAGCTTGCCATTTTGGTAAAATTGGCAACCTAACTTGGACTATTTGAAAAAATGGGTCCAAGAAATGGGGTCTCCTAATGATTTACATCACCGAAAGATCCCATTTCTTGCACCCATTTTTTCAAATAGGTCACTACATTGCCAATTTCACTGAATTAGCATGCTAGTGGGCCCACTAGCTTGCCAATTCGGTGAAATTGGCAACCTAACTTGGCTTGTTTGAAAAAATGGGTCTAAGAAATGGGGTCTCCTAGTGAAAAAATGGGTCCAAGAAATGGGGTCCCCTAGTGATGTAAATCACCGGGAGACCCCATTTCTTGGACCCATTTTTTCAAACAGGCCATGTTAGACTACATTGTCAATTTCACTAGCTTGCCAATTCGGTGAAATTGGCAACCTAGTGGGTTGTTTGAAAAAATGGGTCTAAGAAATGGGGTCTCCTGATGATTTACATCACTTGGAGACCCCATTTCTTGGACCCATTTTTTTAAGCAACCCAACTTTGTAAATTTCACCGAATTGGCAAGCTACGGGCCACTAGCTTGCCAACCTAGTGGGCTATTTGAAAAAAAGGGTCCAAGAAATGGGGTGTCACGGTGATGTAAACAGTGATTTAAGGTAGTGCTCGTTGTATGAAAAAATGCCTCAAAGAAATGGGATCTCATGGTGATGTACATCATTGTGAGACCCCCTTTCTTTGAGGCATTTTCCATACAATGAGCACTAAGCTCACTACCTTGTCAATGTGTCAATGTGATAGCATTGACAGGGTAGTTTTTGTTGTATGAAAAAATGCCTCAGAGAAATGGGGTCTCACTACATTCCTCAAAGAAATGGAGTCTCATGGTACATTGTCAGACCCCATATCTTTGAGGCATTTTTTCATACAATGAGCACTACCTTGTCAATACATCAATGCGGTAACATTGACAAGGTAGTGCTTGTTGTATTAAAAAAAATCACCATGAGACCTCATTTCTTTGAGGCATTTTTTCATACAATGAGCACTTCCTTGTAAATGCTACCACATTGACACATTGACAAGGTAGTGCTCGTTGTATGAAAAAATGCCTCAAAGAAATGGGGTCTTATGCTGATGTACATCACCGTGAGACCCCATTTCTTTGAGGCATTTTTTCATGCAATGAGCACTACCTTGTTAAAGCTACCGCATTGACACTTTGACAAGGTAGTGCTCCTTGTATAAAAAAATGCCTCAAAGAAATTAGGTCTCATGGTGATTTTTTTTTCATATATTGTGAAATCACAATATTGTGTCACTTTTTGCCCAAGATGGACATTTACATCAATATTTTTTCAGACAACGAGCACTACCTTGTCAATATATCAATGCGGTAACATTGACAAGGTAGTGCTTGTTGTATGAAAAAACATCACCATGAGACCTCATTTCTTTGAGGCATTTTTTCATACAAGAGCACTTCCTTGTAAATGCTACCACATTGACGCATTGACAAAATAGTGCTCGTTGTATGAAAAAATGCCTCAAAGAAATGGGGTCTTATGTTGATGTACATCATCGTGAGACCCCATTTCTTTGAGGCATTTTTTCATACAACGAGCACTACCTTGTTAAAGCTACCGCATTGACACTTTGACAAGGTAGTGCTCATTGTATAAAAAAATGCCTCAAAGAAATTAGGTCTCATGGTGATTTTTTTTTCATATATCGTGAAATCACAATATTGTGTCACTTTTTGCCCAAGATGGACATTTACATCAATATTTTTTCAGACAACGAGCACTACCTTGTCAATATATCAATGCGGTAACATTGACAAGGTAGTGCTTGTTATATGAAAAAACATCACCATGAGACCTCATTTCTTTGAGGCATTTTTTCATACAACGAGCACTTCCTTGTCAATGCTACCACATTGACACATTGACAAAGTAGTGCTCGTTGTATGAAAAAATGCCTCAAAGAAATGGGGTCTTATGTTGATGTACATCACTGTGAGACCCCATTTCTTTGAGGAATTTTTTCATACAACGTCAATGTAAGACCCCATTTCTTTGAGGCATTTTTTCATACAACGAGCACTACCTTGTTAAAGCTACCGCATTGACACTTTGACAAGGTAGTGCTTGTTGTATGAAAAAAATGCCTCAAAGAAATTGGGTCTCATGGTGATGTTTTTTTTTCATATATCGTGAAATCACAATATTGTCTCACTTTTTTCCCAAGTGGACATTTACATCAATATTTTTAACTAAATCTTCATCTTTTGAGACCTATAGCAGCTAAACCATTAATAATTTGAAGATGATGTGAACTAGTGATTTGTGGCAATTTGTGTGTAGATTCTAAATATATATTTTTAATTTTTTTTTGAAATAAATCACGAATCTTCTAACATCTCCTTAAATAGCTAGTTTTAAACAAAAAACAACATTTTCAGAAAGTAACGTTTGTGTCGTACAGCATAAATTTTTTTCTATAAAGGATTAAATTCAATTTTTTGAAATATAGATTCTCAACATCAATATCTAGGGAAAGGATATTTTTTCATAATTTTTTGTTGCATATTTTTTTAAAAAATAATTTTTGAAGTCACTGTAACTATAATTTGGACATACGTGTGTTGTACAACCTAACTTGTGCATTTATCAAAATCCAATTTTTCTTTTTTGGGTGAAATAAGGATATCAATACCTAGAGAAATGGTATTTTTTGATTTTTTTTTATAATGGTTTACTATTTTTTCACCTCTATCCAACAAAGAGCTTGATGTTAAGAGAAAAACCTATGTTTAGTAAAAATTAAAAATTAAATACATGATAAAGTGAAAATATAAAAAAAACTATACTTGTTGGAAAGCTTGTTTCTAGGGCTACAATCTTACAAAATATAAATTTTAAATGACTTTATTTAATCCCTCAAAAGCTAAAGGAAAAGTGGTTTTTTGCCAGCATTTTGATAGGTGAGAATGAGACTCCATTGTGGGTATGATTTAATACTAGAAGGGTTCTATCCAAGGGGGTTTGATCTAAGGGGGTCTTATCTATCCCTCTTCAATTAAAACCCTTTAGATGGAGCCTCTCAAGACTTAAATCATTAGTTTTTTCTAAAAACAGTGATTTCAAGCAAAAATTAGCACATCTGAAAAGTGAGACACACTATTGTGGTAGCACCCTACAACAAGCACTACCTTGTCAATGTTACCACATTGACGTATTGACAAGGTAGTGCTCGTTGTATGAAAAAATCCCTCAAAGAAATGAGACGCTATTTCTTTGAGGCATTTTTTCATACAACGAGAACTACCTTGTCAATACATCAATGCGGTAGCATTGACAAGGTAGTGCTTATTATATGAAAAATGCCTCAAAGAAATGGGGTCTCACAGTGATGTACATCACTGTGAGATTCCATTTCTTTGAGGTGATTTGTGATGTACATCACTATGAGATTCCATTTCTTTGAGGTGATTTTTCATACATCACCGTGAGACCCCATTTCTTTGAGGCATTTTTCATACAATGAGCACTACCTTGTCAATGTGTTAATACGGTAGCATTGACAATGTAGTGCTCGTTGTATGAAAAAATGCCTCAAAGAAGTGGGGTCTGAAAGAAATGAGGTACATCACCATGAGACCCCATTTCTTTGAGGCATTTTTCATACAAGAAGCACTACCTTGTTAATGTGTTTGCGCCTTAAAGAAATGGGGTCTCACTTCTCTCTCTCTCTCCGTCCCTCCCTCCTTACCTCTCTAATATTCTCTATCTCCGCCTTTCTCTCTTCCTCCCTCCCACCCACCTTCCCTCTCTACTTTTTTCTAACCTATCCATCTCTAGTCCTCTCCCCCTCCCTCTTCTCTCTCAATCTCTCCACCTTCCCCCTTCACTCTTTACTTCTCTCTCTCTCTCTCTCTCTCTCTCTCTCCCTTTCACCCTCTCTCTTAATATCCCAAACCCTATACCAAATATCATAAATCATAATCCCTATACCCTAAATCCTACACCCTCAACCCTCATCCCTATACCCTATACCCTCAACCTTATAAGCTAAACCATAAAAATATCCCTCAACCATTAACTTAAAACCTAAACCCTACATTCAATCTTGTACCCTAAACCCTCAATCCTAAACCCAAGACCCTCAACCCTATACACTTAACCTTGTACCCTCAACCTTAAACACTATCCCTCAACCCTTAACTCTATACCTTAAACCCTAAACCCTCAACCCTCAACCCTCATCCCTATACCCTATATCCTCAACCCTATAACCTAAACCCTAAACATTATCCCTCAACTCTATACCCTCAACCCTATACTTAAACCATAATCTCTACACTCTCAACCCTTAACCCTATACCTTATACCCTCAACCCTCTACCCTATATGGTGCAGGAGCACCTGCTCATTTCAAGGAATCTTCTCAAGTTGCTACAGGAGGATTAGAGACTAGGTGATATTGTCTAGGTGGTTGAATGATTTGAGTCTAAATAAGGTCTTTTGTGACCATTCTTATGTAATTGTTTAAGCTTTGAGGTCTTATGTGCCTATAGTGCAAAAGTTGTTATTAAGTTGCAATGTTGTCAAGATAGGGTAGTATGTTGATTTTCTATTATCAAGTCATGTTTAGGAGGTGAATAAGGTCTAGATGGATCATTATTAATGTTTTAGGATTTTAAGAGAGTAAAAAATGTTAATTTGGTAAATATGCAAAAGGTTGTCCACAAAATGTGCAAAAAGTACAAAATTTCAAAAGGCTAGAAGCCTAATGGTCACAAGGGGAGTTTGAAAAATAGTTAGTAGTTGGAGAGTCGGTTGTGTTTTGGTGGGAATACTTTAAAAGAATGGGGATCAATGATGTATGGTTTGGTTGTTAATTTTGAAGCAATAAACAATTAAGTTTCTCTCTGATTTCCTGAAATTTACTGTTATTTCCTACATTTTTTTGGCTTGTATGGTAACATACAGTTTCAAGATTGTTCAAATCTCTTATGGTTCTATACTGGAACGTGTAATGGGTCCTAGGGTGTAGGAATAGATGATAGGATGACTGTTGTGTAATGGGAGAAGGGAATAAAGAAGTTGGGATTGTTGCCCTGTTGGTTTGTGTGGAAAATTGCATCAAAATTGAGGTTTTAGCTTAGGGTTTGTAGAAATCCTTGAGGGTAGTGATATTTTAGGGACTTTTAAGCATATGCAGGTTGGAATAAGGATGATTGAGTTGGTTTCAAGACCTGGGAAGGCGTGGAGCATAGCTTTACAATAAGCCCTAGGTTAATTTGGGAAAACAAAGGGTTCTTGTGTTTGGAGAGTTGCTGGGCCAATCTTGCCCTAAAAATTGTGGAATTGGTGATTACTTTGGCAGGGGAGTGCTGCCCAATTGGGATTTGGGTGAAAGGAACAGTTTAAAGCACACCTACTTTGTAAATCTGGTGTAATTGAGGCCTAGGACAACATTGTTTCATGATTTTGAGTAAGTTGCTCCAAAGGAGTTGTATGTGTGGAAGAGGTATGTTAAAGTTGGACTTAATGGGTATCTAGATCAGTCATTTTCTTATGAAGTCATTTAAGAAGTTTGTGAGGAAAGTTGAGAAAAGCAGGTCTGCTATCCTACTAGATTGACAAGGTGAAAGGTAGGAAAACAAGCCAAATTGGTTTTGTGAGAAACAAGTTGATTTGATACCTTTTTGAATTGACAAAGAGAATAGTTTTGGCAACCTAGGTTGCATCAGTTGGTATCAGAGCAAAGGGAATAGGTCCCTTGTGAAAGAAGGTTAAGGGTTTGAGTGCAAAAAGATGGTGTAATTGAAGGAATCCAAACATGCCTCCTAGAGAAATAGAAGCCTTGAAGAGGCAGATAGCTGCATTGAAGTCTAAATTTGGGGTTGATATGGAGGAGTGATTCTGAAGAGGAAGAGACCTCTAGTGAAGAGGAAGAGATGCATCCAGATGATGTGAGAATGATGAAGCTTTTGAAGGCTGTGATGAAAGATGGACATGACAAAATGGATGTTCCTATGTATGGAGGTAAGTTAGATGGTGAAGAGCTCTTGGATTGGATAGGGGATTTGGAAAACTATTTTGAAAGTGAGGAGATTGATGATGAATACAAGGTGAAGAAGGAAAAAACTAAGTTGAAAGGACATGCTTTGCTGTGGTGGAACTTTGTGCAAGATGAAAGGCAGAAATATGGAAAGAACAAGATCACTTCTTGGGAGAGGATGAAGAAAAAATTGAAAGGTAACTTCCTTCTTTGTGATTATAATGTTTAGTTAAAAGATTACAAAATATTAGGCAAAAAGAACAAGATGTGCAAGCATACATTAAAGAATTCTGTAGGTTAAGCATAAGAACAAAGCATGAGGAGGATGAGGAAGAAAGAGTAGCTAGATATCTCAATGGTTTAAGGTATAACATCCAAGATGAAATCAGTTTGATGGCACCAAAAATAGTGCAACATTGTTTTCAAATGGCAATAAGAGAAGAAGAAAAACTCAAGAGGAGACAAGAGAAGACAACAAGACGAAGAGGTAGTACTTCTAGGGGAAAAGGTACCTTTTCAACACTAAAACAACCCAAAGAAGGTCAAGAAGATGCTGGTAAAGAAAAAGAACAAGTGGTTGAGTCTAGAGGTGGATGGAGAGGTGGAAGAACAAACTATAGAGGAAGAGATTCAAATGAGTTTGCATGAAGATGTTACAAGTTTGGTGAGTTTGGTCATCCATTCTACAAATGTCCTGATAAGTTTGGAGTTGCTACAAGTGGAAGTGAGAGAAAAGGTGACAAGAGAGTTCAACTTGTGTAAGCGGATGAAGAGGAAAGTGTTAGTTCATCAAACTTTGTTGCAAAACTTGAGATTGGAGAAGCTTTGATGCTGCAAAGAGAACTTTTAAAGGCCTCCAAGGAGAAAGAGCCATTGAAAAGGAGAAGTCTCTTCAAGACCACCTGCAAGAGCAAAGGAAAGGTATGCAAGTTAGTAATTGATTCAGGCTCCACTGATAACATAGTTTCAAAAGAAATGGTAGATAAGTTAAATTTAGTCAAAGTTCCTCATCAAACACCATATAAGGTGTCATGGTTGAATGAAGATCAGTCACTCTTAGTTAATGAGTAGGCCTTAGTTGAATTTCAAATTGGAGGATACAAGGATAGAGTGCTTTGTGATGTTTTACCAATGCAATGTTGCCATTTGTTGCTTGGGTGGCGATGGCAATTTGACAAACGTGTTGTGTATGATGGATGGGCTAATACTTATAAGATTGTGCATGGAGGAAACATAATTACTTTGTTACCAATGCAAGAACAAGATCTGGAGCAGGCAAGGGTAGCAAGGGTCATCATGATGGGAAAGAAATAGTATGTGTAGATTGGAGAAGTAAAAAATGATCAGTTGGTAGCCATGACCAAGGTTGCAAACCATATGAAAAAGGTATTGAATTTTGAGGCAGAGAATAAAAAAGGTGAACCCCTTGAGAAGAAGAATAAAGAAATCTAAGAAGGTTGATGCATGGTTGGAGAGGAAGAATGATGAGAAGGACAAGATGAAGACTGGCCTAGGAAAGGTTCAAGGTGACTTGTTGATGATAAAATAAGAGGAGTTTAGAAAAGTTGATACTATACAGGTTGGGACAGTAGTATGTCCTGTAGTGGTTGCAAAAGTGGAAGGATAGTCAAATCTTGTTGAGAAAAAGGCTTAAAAACTAGAAATATAGAGGTAAGTAGGTCTGAAAATGGAATGGTTATGAGAATAGTGTATGGGATGCCTAAATTCAAGGACAAGGATGGATTTGGACAAGAGGAAAAGCAAGAAAAAAGTTATGACAATAGAAATGTTGCATGGACTAGGCAGATGGAAGTTGTTGTAGGTCTATCATCAGTCACAAGTGCAAAGGAGGACAAGGGATATATAACTAGTCAAGGAAAACAATACTATATTGGTCAGGGCCCAAGTATGGTAAGCACAAAACAAGTTTTCCGAGTTTACCAGGTAGGATGTCTTTTGTAGGTCAAAGAGGAGGAGCCTTCAAAGGTGAAACAGTTGCAGGTTAGTTTCCAGTGACATGGAAACCTTTTAGGTGGTGTGAATGGTGCAAGAGCACTTGCTCATTTCAAGGAATCTTCTCAAGTTACTACAAGAGGATTACAGACTAGGTGATATTGTCTAGGTGGTTGAATGATTTGAGTCTAAATAAGGTCTTTTGTGACCATTCTTATGTAATTGTTGAAGCTTGAGGTCTTATGTGCCTATAGTGCAAAAATTGTTATTATGTTGCAATGTTGTCAAGATAGGGTAGTATGTTGATTCTCTATTATCAAGTCATGTTTAGGAGGTGAATAAGGTCTAGATGGATCATTATTGATGTTTTACGATTTTAAGATAGTCAAAAATGTTAATTTGGTAAATATGCAAAAGGTTGTCCACAAAACGTGCAAAAAGTGCAAAATTTGAGAAGGCTAGAAGCCCAACAGTCATAAGGGGAGTTTGAAAAGTAGTTAGTAGTTGCAGTTTCGTTTGTGTTTTGGTGGGAATCCTTTAAAACAATGGGGATCAATGATGTATGGTTTGGTTGTTAATTTTGAAGCAATAAACAATTAAGTTTCTCTTTGATTTCCTGAAATTTACTATTATTTCCTCCATTTTCTGGCCTGTACGGTAACGTACAGTTTCAAGATTGTTCAAATCTCTTATGGTTTTGTAGTGGCATGAATTAACATTCTTTTGGATCAAGTTTGAGGGAAATTCATTAAGTTTTGGGACAAATTTCTTTGTTTTTCTG
Organism: Sequoia sempervirens; assembly: GCA_007258455.2. Lineage (NCBI taxonomy): Eukaryota > Viridiplantae > Streptophyta > Pinopsida > Cupressales > Cupressaceae > Sequoia > Sequoia sempervirens. The sequence goes on along the minus strand of VDFB02000013.1, from coordinate 294,108,459 downwards.
TAACAAGTCGTGGGTACCTTGTTTAAGGGTTTTTTGTAAACAAAATCATGTTTTAAAGGACCCATACACTAACTATAATTATTGTGACAGGTGTAATGGGTCCTAGGGTGTAGGAATAGATGATAGGATGACTGTTGTGTAATGGGAGAAGGGAATAAAGAAGTTGGGGTTGCTGCCCCTGTTGGTTTTATGTGGAAAAATGCATCAAAATTGAGGTTTTAGCCTAGAGTTTGTAGAAATCCTTGAGGGAAGTGATATTTTAGGCACTTTTAAGCATATGCAAGTTGGAATAAGGATGATTGAGTTGGTTTCAAGAACTGAGAAGGCGTGGAGGATATCTTTTCAATAAGCCCTAGGTTAATTTGGGAAAAACAAGGATTCTTGTGTTTGGAGAGTTAGTGGGCCAATCTTGCCCTAAAAATTGTGGAATTGGTGATTACTTTGGCGGGGGAGTGCTGCCTAATTGGGATTTGGGTGAAAGGAAAAGTTTAAAGCACACTTAATTTGTAAATTTTTCCTAATGGAGGGAGAGAGCGGGAGGTGAGAGAGATGAGAGAGAGGTGAGATAGAGAGCAATAGACAGAGTGGTAGGGAGTGATGGAGGGATATGCAGGTAGAGAGGGGTAGGTGAGATAGAGATAAGTAGAGAGAGATAGAGATAGAGGGAAGGAGGGAGGGTGGGCGAGAGAGGGAAGGGCGAGGTAAAGAGGGATAGGTGAGATAAAGATAAGTAGAGAGAGAATGGTGATATATAGAGGAGAGAGTTACAAAGAGGGAAAGAGAGAATGGTGAGAGAGAGAGAGAGAGAGAGAGAGAGAGAGAGAGAGAGAGAGAGAGAGAGAGAGAGAGGTAGAGGAAAAGGTAGGGAGGGAGACATCTAGAGAGAGAGAGAGGGGAAGGAGAGGTAGAGAGAGAAGTGAGATAGAGAGGTGTAGAGAGAGTGGTAGGGAGTGATGGATGGAGAGGTAGGTAGAGAGGGATTAGGGAGATAAAGAGTAGAGAGGGAAGGAGAGGGAGAGGTATGGATGGAGAGAGTGGGAGGTGAGATAGAGAGTGTTACTCATAAACATGACCTTCCTCCTTTTTATAAAAAAATATTTTACCTTTTTACTTAAATTTGTGTTCAGGCGGCATTCTTGTTGTGCTTCTCAAACTCAGGTGGGGTTTTCATTTGTTTCTTGAACCTCTCATTTTACCACCTATTTTGTTGCATCTTTGGCTGGGCGACATTTTGTGACTTTATTCAAACTTATTGTTCCTTTGTTGCATCTTTGGATGAGTTGTCATGTGTTAGTAGTTACCCGATAGCTTTCTCCGCAAGTTATGTTTGTGGGAGATATTCTTTAAGCTATTTGGAGCCTAAGTAGTGTTTTTTCAAGTTTTGCGAACTACTTGTTTCACCACCCAGAAGCTTTTCAATGATGGATGAAGTAAAAGTGAGTTTAATTCACATAACCAGTGCATCATACAGAAAAAAAAAAGCTAACATTTCCAGATACGATATGAACAAAAACAAATGAAGCCATGCATACAAGAACACAATGATATCAAAAGGAATATTTTATTTGTATCTATGTATGTTTTTACATTGCATTTGAACTACAAATTTTTTTGATTCGACTACAAAAAGTTCATATTGAGGACAAAGATAAAAAGTGACACTTTCATTCAAGCACACAGGGCAAAGATAGGGAGAGAAAGGTGAGATAGAGAGGTGAAGACAGAGAGTGGTAGGGTGTGATGGATGCAGCAGTAGGTAGAGGGTTTGGGAGATAGAGAATATATAGGGAAGAAGAGAGGGGGATAGTATGGAGGGAGAGAGAGGGAGGTGAGAGAGAGGTGAGGTAGAGAGAAATAGAGAGTGGTAGGGAGTGATTGAGGGAGAGGTAGCTAGAGAGAGAGAGAGCGAGAGAGATCAAGGGAGAGCAAAAAAATGAGATGGAGATAGTGAGAGAGGTTTAGAGTGTAAGGGATAAAAAATGAGTGAGATAGAGAGAACTAATACAACTTGCTGATTATTGAAATTTGACATGCTGATTGCTGAAATTTGACTATCTAAAATTTAGGAGATCTTCCAAAAACTAGAATTTGCATTAAAATAATACGAGTGCATTATAATGCGCTTGCGTTATATCGTGCTTTGGGAGTCCCCAAGTCTTGGGATTGGTATTTTCCTTGGAATACCAACCTAAAGGCTTGAAGGGCCTTCCCAACAACTAGAGATGTGTTTTTGCAAATTCTACAATATTTCACATAATCGGGTTTGTACTTGTCGTTAGGATTGCACGTATTTCAATGTTGAACAAATCTAACACCTTGGTAATGTTAGGCTCTCTCTTAGCTATCCAACGATGTAATTTTTTTTAACTTTTCGACAATGTTAAGCCTTTGATCTATAATTTCTTTTCTTTGTGTGTCTCTTGTTTGGCAGAAAGCAGTATTTGGTGTTTTTTCGTTATAAATTAATTATTCATAGAAATTTCAAATACATTACATTTTTAGAAACTAGACTCCATTCTACAAATATTTTAAAAAAAATTAATTTTTTTTATTAGTTTCCAAAATTTGTAGGGGTAGCACTACCAAAATTCTATTTTTTAGGAAGTGTCCACTTTGAAAATTAGTAAAAAATCAAATATTCATTAAAAAATTATTAGAAAAATCATGCATCAACTACATACTATTAGCTAATTTACCAATGAAGCGATTTTAAAAATACTAAAAATAAGTTCACTGTGCTACGTTCCCACAAAAGTTGCTATGTTATGTTTTTCTGACAAAAACAACACCAATTTATGTGGGCCCCTCTTTTGAACCCCTTAATCTCAACCATTTTCAAAACATATTAGTAGTTTAGAAAGTATACTTAGAGCACTATGATCCTTGTTTTTGTTGCATCTCAAAATTTTGAGTGTAAGTATCCTCAATTTCACATCCAAGGTAAGTACTTCCTGATTTTAGAAAAAATTGGCCACTTAAGCCCCCTTTTTGGCCCCCATCTTTTTGCACTTACCCGTTGTTTTATGATCTATATTTCAGCCTACACCTCAGACAAGTGTTGTCACCTCCTCAAGAATTTTGTTATCTAGTTCATCATTCTTTGTTGTTTCTAGTAATCTAAGTCTCAGCCTACACCTTGGATAGGTGCCATCACCTCCTTGGGAATCCTGAGATTCAACATACCATATGAGTGTTTTCTTACATAAGACCTTATTCCAACGTAGATCTAAAATTTTGGAGCCTTCAGATACATTTCGAGAGATGGTCGAACCAAGTGATCCAACCATTCCCCAAATATTGCTCCTACACCCTCTTGCTTTGTTTGACTTGAGGAGGTAGGATAGTTTAGCCTAGTTGTAGTTAAGGCATGCAGAAACCAGAGAAAACCTTAGCCGCAACACATTGAGTTTTATCACCCTTATGCCCTGCCATTGAGTAAAAAGATAGGAAACTTAGATCACTTTACTTTTTATGCAATAACAAAAGAGGGAGCTTCCCCTCCTAATTTGAAGAGAAGTTAATTTTGTGTACAACTGTTTGTTGCCAATACACACCCAAGAGGTGCAAATTGTAATGCCAACACATATCTAGATCTAAGGAGATCTAAGAATCTATTGACCACATCTATAATTCGATTGCAAAAGTATGTAAACAAGTATGATGTAGGAGCATCCCAGGTCAATGTGCAATTGGCATCAACAAAAAAAGTTTCGGTTTGGTTTTGCTTTTCTTTCTCCTTTGGCAGTTCATTTTGGTTTTGGTTGTCATCTATAAAAGAGATTGAATGATGTTATGTCTTGATTGACAAATGTCATATTTTATATTTACATTACAAAACTCCATTTCATTGAAAATTGAATATCAATTGCAAATAAAATAGTGAGAAAAGAAGGTGAAGGCATCGAAAAAGTCATAATAATGCAATTAAAATAAAGAGTTTTTGCATGAAGACAACTTAATAGGTCCACATTTCTTGTTTGGAATAGATGAAACATGTTGGGCTTGTAATGTAATAACAACAAAATTTTCAACGCACATAGAAATAAAAAGAAACTTGTTAGGATGCGAATGGGAGAAGAGGTATGTGTGCTAAGAAATCAAGAGGGAGCACAAGGCTAGTGAAGGGAGGAGCATAGCTTTTGTTGCACATTCAAATAAATACAGAACAATTCGAAGAGTGCAAAATATGGAGATCATTAGATGTACACAAATGGATAATACAAAAGCTGATTGAGGATGGGGTGTACATGGACTGCATCGATGGAGCTGAGCTGACAAAGAAGGCATATGAAGATATGCCATATTATGTAGCCATATTTTGGCCGGTGGTTGCAAAGGAGTTGTGCAAAATGAGAAGGGTCGATTTCAAAGTTTAAAATAGGCAGCAATGGAAGATCAGTAGGGCAGTGATGGGTATTATCATTGCATACAAGGAAAACTAAAATTTAAATTTGAACTAGTGAAGGGATGTGTAGCTTGGACAAGGGGTGAAATTCTTAAAAAGTGTAGATAAGACAAGGTGAAATAAATAAATTATTGCGTCATGTTTGAATTCAAATAAACTTGCAAATAGTAATGCAAAGAAGAGGTTATGGGTAAAAGGGGAATGAACATGGGTTTAAAATCAACGATCAGTAAATTAGAAAGTTGTTATTAGGGAATCTAGCAGCGCTCGTTCCACGGATAACCCCCCTATGAAACTTGTCTGTTTCCTAAGATTCGTGAAGTTCAAGCACGCAAAACAAGGTGATTTTCATGCCACCTCGAAATGTGTTCCAAAATCTCAAACTTTTAGTTTGAGCATCCCCCTATGTTCTCCTCGCGAAGACCTTCGAAACAAGCCCCTTCGCGAAGTCCCACCGTTCGTACTTGGTTAATTGTGAAAAGTGCAGTTGCATTGAAAAAGTGCGTTCCTGCTCACAAGCCAAAAATTGCCTAAGTATAAAAAGTGCAGGGGTGTTGTTTTTCAGCGCCCCTGCATAAAGGTGATTTCTTTCAAAGTGTAAGAGCGCTGAAAAAGTGCGCTATTACACTTTTTCTCCTGACTTAGTCATTTTCTTGCCTCTGTGCATTTCCTCATGCGTTTTGCATTTTTCGTTCATCGTGCCACTTTTTGTGCCTAAATTAATTGCTCGACTTGAGTTAGGTTTTTGGGTTTCCCTTTTACTTAAAAGTGTTTTATTGTTCCTTTTTCATTGTTCATGATCTTCAAACTTCATTTCTTCATGCTGGGCGAATTCTTCTCAAACTACAAATCACGTTTTTGAGAAATCTAAAGTTCCTCTCAAGCAAATTTTGCGTTTTCTCTTGGTAAGTCGTTCTCCTTGCTTTCTCTTCATTCTCCTTCATTCTTTTTGTACATATCTGGAGATTTACATATGTGTTTATCTTTGTTTTCTTCCCATGCGTATTCTTTTTCTCCACTTGCGTTTCTTGTTCTTGCGCGTTTTTCTTTGCTTCCTTTCCATCGCACTTTTGTGTGGCATCTTCCTCTTATCTTTGCGCGTTTTCCTGATACACCCTCATGCAAGGTTTGTTCTGGCTCATTTTGGTGTGTTTCTCCTCTCCCACACATTTTTTCTCACTCTAACGTTTCTGTTTGAGTGTCTTTCTACGTAGCCCTTTCAACAATATTTTGGTGTAACGAACATTGAAGAAACTCACGTTTTGTGAGTAAAGTAGCCTGGTTTTTGTTCACTTGTAAAAAGATGATTAAAGGAAAGTCAAATGCAATCCAATATAGGTCGCCAAATATTGACTTCATGCGTTTCATGCTTCAGAAACCCCAAGCGCTGTTTTCAAGCATCATTGCATCTGTTTCCAGAATCAAATTTCAAATGCAGAAGCGCTGAAAATGTGCGCCCTTGCATTTTGAAATTTATCCTAACACTGGAAAGTGTAGGAGCACTGTTTTTCAGCGCCCCTGCATCAAAGCTAAGATCCTTCAAAATGTAAGGGCGCTGAAAAAGTGCGCCCTTACACTTTTCACAATTTTTTCCAGAAGTACTCCAAACTTGCCCAATTCAGTCCTAAACCTCGCTCTTTCCATTTTGTGCATCGTTTTGCGTGCCTTGTCATCCGCTCCACGCTTTCTCATCATTGTTGCTCATTTTGCGCATTCCCATGCTATTTAATGACTAATGTTTGTCCTGGCTCGACACTTTGCAGTCTCTTTTAAAAGACCTTCAAAGTTGAGTGATCAAAGTTTCAGTTGTTCTTGATGACTGCCAGTAAACCTCCGTCTTCTTCAAAAGCGAAAGGCAAAATGAAGTATAAATATCAAGGTGTCTATCCGTCGACTGTAGTGGTCTCCAAGGTGGAAGAAATAAAAGACACAGAGGTTGGCCATCAAGACTTGGTTGATTTTGCAAAGCAAACAGAGTTGAAGCCTCTCCTTGACCCGATGAGAGCAATTGTACACAATAATCTGCATTTGGTAGCTATGTTTCCTACTGCTGCACACAATACAAAATTTGTCCTTCAAGTGGCATCTCATTACATCAGGGAAAGCCGAAGTGTGATTGATTCTTCTGGGCACGAGATTTTAAGACTCGATCCTGATTTCTTTGATATTGTGTTCAAGGTTCCTCAAATGGAGAAATACATTGATATCTCTATACAAAAAGCACAAGAATTCTTTGACGCTAATCCCAACAAGGCTAAAAACCTAATAAATACTCAATGGTTGAAGAATCCTAGACAATCTGTTTCCAGATGGCCAAAGGGACTCCTGCGAAGTGATTTCAAAGATGACGTCAAAGATATGATCACATTTTTAAGCAGAGTAAAAGGCTTACTAGAATCATCCACTTTTCATGATTGGATGTATGAATACATCAGGATTATAAGAAGGAAAAAGGTGCACATTGACTGGGGAAAATAGATCAGTGATGAAATACATGAGCAGCTAATCAATGCACCTTCCACATTGAAATTCTATATGACTTCTTACCTGGTGTACGCAGTAGTTGTAATGAGACAATTCCCAGGTCTATCTACAAAAGGGAATCAGATGATGGTACCTATGTACAGATTTTTCTATCAACTGGAATTGAAGGAAAGCTTCCATCACTTCAGGCGGGTTACAGATGCTTTCTTCACACCTTTGCTTTTCAATTTTGATCTAGCTCTCGAAAGGAGGAGGGTATCTGATAAGGCTTATAAGGTGGTAAGTAGGGTGCTACACTGACTGTCCTTACATGCTGCCACGTTATCCTTCGGATAAGTGGGTTCTCATGGAGACATGCAGACAGTTGATTTCAGTGCAAAAAGAACGAAGAAGTAACCACAAGCGTGGATTCAAGTTCCCACTGACAATTGGCAAATATACTATCCCAACTGTACAAAAAGCCAAGTTTGTTTATGCTGAAATGCAGATCATGACAATCAAGACCTACAGGTATAGGTTTGATTTTGATTACCGAGATGTCAGAAAGAAATTGCAAAAGGGTCATCATCATAAGTACCGTTTTGAAGACATCTGGGCTGATTGTAGAGATGAAGAAGCCATTCACAAAATGGATTATTGTAGGTTGACTGTTCAGCAGATCAGAGACCTTGATATTACTAACCTACCAGAGGATTTTGTAGATCTTGGCGATATCATGAATGCTCTCTATGATGAACAAGAGGTTTCTAAAAGGCCTTTGCCTGCAATTCAATGGTCTAGGAAAGAAATTACCAGCATGAGAGAGAGATTGAAGCCAATCCTAGCCAACACTGCAGAATGGTTACATAAGCATGGTTATGACATGAAAAGTTTCAGAACAGATTCGGAAGGAGAAGAATCCGAAGCAAAAGCTCGCCAACAGCAAGAACTCCGCATGAAAAATAAATCGGTGGCTGTTCCCACTTCTTCACGAAGAGGTCCGAGGATCAAGTTTACTGTTGGCAAGAAAGATACCTAGTCCGTCCTAGAAGGAGAAACCACGAAATCCAATCCATCTCACTCTAAAGGTAAAAGGTCCATTCCAGAGGAGATAGATTTCGACGAAGAAGGTACTTCTAGTGATCAATCTGCTGAAGATGAAGATTCAGCAGAAGCAGACTCCGATGTAGAAGAGGTTTCTGAAAGCAGGCAAGAGTCTGAAGAAGATTCTGAAGAAGAATCTGAAGGTGATTCTGAAGGTGAACCAGAATCGGAGAGACAAGAGGGTGATCAACAGGAACCCAGGCATGATCAAGAAAGAACTACTTCTCCTCCTAAGAATGTAGTTGAGGAAATTCCTAGAACGTCATCGCCTGTGATTTCCAGTGTTCCTCATACCCCTCCAAGTTCAAGAACTCATCCACCTCCTATTCCCTCGTCACCCATTCCTACCACATGCATTCCTGCAGTTGAGATATCCACTATTCCTGCAGCATCAACCCCGCTCGATACTCCCTCAGTGACAAGCATTCATACGGTTGATATACTGTCAAGTCCTCCATCGTCCATTCCTAACCTGTCTTCACCAACGTATGATATCACTTCTAAAAATGAATTCAATTGTTTCATGAATGAGTCAATGCGTGATCAGCTCAATGTGCAGTCTATAGGAGCAATGATGACAGACACTTCTCCTATTGTTACAATACCCATGGTAACCTCAAATGTGACAATAACTTCAGAAGTGACGATGACAATTGAGTTGATAGTGAATCCAGAAGTTCACACCTCCTTTCTTCCTCCTTGGCTGATATCTCAAGTGTCGAAGCGGAAGAAGCAAATGATCTCTCAAGAGGAGCTTGACCTTGAAGAGATAGTCCCTCCAAAGGCTAAAGGGAAGAAAAAGGAAAAAGTCTACTCAAGGCTGAACGTTGACAAGACTGGCAACAAGTATGCAGAGATTGGCATATCACCGCAAGAAGAAGGTGATGTCAATATGGAGGACTACACAGTGACAAAAGTCCAGCTTGGCAAGGTTACCAATGAAAGTGCAAAGGTTGATGCACAAGTGACATTGGATATCTTGGCCGGAAGACTAGATAAAATGAAGCAAGCTCACAATATGTACAAGCAGAGGGCAGAGCATTATGCCACTATTGTAAAGAGACTTGCAGGATCTACAACTAATGCACAACCGTTGACAATGGTAAGCATTGAGGACCCAACTGTCAAGAAAGTTGAGAAGTTCGCCTCCAAAGGAAAAGTGTTGTATGATTTTGTTGAGAAGATCATAGAACACGGATCTCAGATCATAATTGTTGCGGACGAGAAAACTACCTTGTTGGCCAAGCTCATCACAGAGATTGATAAAGAAAAAAGTGTACTTTCCCAGGAGCCCAGAGATATGGAAAAATGCCTGCTGTCGTGGTCAGAGATGAAGCAGGTAAAGCTCAGTAAACTGGTGGAAGTCGGGGTAATTCCTGACAAAGAAAAGTTCATCGAGGTAAGAGAATCCTTGAAACATCGAATTCAAGTAATTCAATCTCTTACGGAAGATCTCCACCAAGTGCAGGAAGATGTCGAAGGACATCATGTTATTCTTGAAAAAGGTATCAAAGAGTTGCCAGGTCAACTTCTTGAAGAGAATCGTATCTTCCTGCCGGCCACAGAAATATCTCAGATCTTCAAAGAAGCCATCATGAAGTTGATTGACAGTTCAGACTTTTCAGAAGCCTCACTGAACGTCATTTGTGATACAAGGCTCACATTGGATAACCTGAAAACGCATCTTGACAGGTGCAAGAAGGTTCACTCATCTGCCATGAGATCAATCACGAGAATTCACACCATTGTGGATTACACCGTTGGTCCGGATGAGAGGTTCGTGAAGGAGACCAGGAAAAAATACGAAGACATCTGCGCCCAAAGCAAAGAAACATGAAGAAGGTTCCTGATCTCCAGTGTTAGACATTTCCGGTGCATCCTTTTATGCATCTTGTAAATATTTCCTGACATCTTAGATGTCTTTTTGTAAATTGTAATTACACCGAGTTTGAAGATGTAATCTTTTGAAAACAAATTACACTTTGACTTTGGTCAAAGTTAGGTGAGATCTCCTAAAATCGCTCACCTAACTTTCCTTGATTTCCTCAATTAGTTTCCTAATTTTGATCAATAAAGAAGAAGATTGCAAGCCAGACTTTGTGTTGGATTCAATACTTTTATGAATTGATCTTATTTGGTGGTGATTAGCTTGAAAAATCTGAAGGACTCTAAGTAATTCATGTAAACTTTGTGTTACATCCTTTATTTATGTTGGTTGAAAATTTTGTATACCTTGAGGATATACAAAATTGTGGTTTCAGCCACAGTGTGTGAGATAAACTCTCCTATTTTCAAAGGGAAGGCTCCCCCTTTTCTGTCTATTTTAACAATTCAGAAATACACTCTAACTATAAATCTATTCTAAATCTGGGTGAAACTCTGTCTTTTTCTCTTTTTCCAGAAAAGACACTTATTCTTTTCTCTTGTTTCAGAAAGAATCATAGCTGAAAATATAAATGATTTATGAAGTAAACAAATAAAGAAGCAAAGTTTCCTTAAAGGCACAAAGTCCTCCGTTGCTCCTCCGGGACGGGAAATCAAATTGAAAGCACAAAGTCTTTGACAATTTACTCTCCTATCAACCTTTTTAGATGATTCTCTGGTAATTAAGTACAGTATGTAGCAACTCAAAATCTAACTACATGATGTACTTTTAATGCACAAACATAGAAAATAAAAGCAACACAAAGTTTGCAAGTTATCTCCTTTGCTTGAGCGTTCTACAATAGCTTCAAATGTGACAAACAACTCAAAGTCTGCAGTATCAAATCTAAAAAAAACAAATTAAAACTTTAAATACAATTTGCAGCTCAAAGTCTGCAAGATTGAGTTTAAATCTCTCTTGTATAACACCACAAAACCCACAATCAATTTCAGATAATGTCGTCACATTACAATTTGTACCAACACAAAGTTTGGAAGCAATTTGTTTTCTTTATTGATTGCAATCTGATTTACATCTAAACTCAAAGTCTTAGAATGCATTCACAAATTGGCAGAATTTTGTTGCATTGCCAAAAGATCAAAAATTACAATAAACCCTCTCAAGTATTTATAGGAGAGAGGTTTGGAGAAAAAGGTGGGAGGATCTCAACAAACTTGAGAAAATCTCTCAACCGATAACTAATTGCAATTGACTTATTCAAAATTACAATCCAAATTGTGATTTGGTTTGTAAGAACTTACATGTAATTACATTTTCCAAAACTGCAAGGAAAGAACACTTGCAATTGCAAAACTTGTTTTTACATATACTTTGTCGAAAGTAAAATACATAATTGAAATTATTTTAAGTGTCCAAGACACGACTCTAACTACATCATCCTTCATCTGCGATGATCTTCATGCTGCTTCAGGATTTTAGAACTTGAAGTATTCAGGATTGGTGAAGAGATCTCGAACTTGGAACGAGAATTTGCATTCTTAATGATCTTTGTGTCCTTGGCGAACTTCAACCTTATCATAGGCTTGGAGTAGTACCATTTCTTTAGGAAGTTCTTCTCTTCGTTGCGTCCTTTTTCCATGCTTGATTTACTTTGTCCCTAGATGGTTTCATGACGATTATTGACCTTCGAGCTGCTCCATGAATTACTGTTGTATCTCTTCTTCTTTTGTTCACTGATGAAGAACCCATAATACCTTATTCAAGATGAAATTGTTATAAAACAATGCCCATGCCTTGATTTATTGGTTGGATAGATCATGTGTGTAAACAAGACTGACAAGGGAAGGGATAATTTGATACAAAAATGGGCTCACAAGTGAATTTCGGATTTTTTGATGCTGATTGCAAGTGAAAAATATAACAAATAACTTCAAAAATGCCTTTTACTTGCATTTCGGGTTTTTAGAGACTCATTGCAATTTTACATTTTGTCAAATAGAAGAAATCGGACCTTTTAGCTCATTTGACAATTTCATTTTAATAAAAATAGGTATTTTTAAACAACTTAAGCAAAATCGGAACTTTTGGAAGTTTTAGCAATTTTGGAACTTTTGGAAGTTTTAGCAATTTTGCATAAGGCAGTCGGGATTTTTTGGACATTCAGCAATTTTGCTCTTAGGCTTAAATTTCCCTATTCTGCTGAATTGCCTAAAAAAACTGAAATTGACCAAAAACACACTAAAAATGACTCAAAATTTCACGAAAACGGACAAGAGTGAGTGAAAAATGTTAGCCAAAAGGACTATAGACCCAAAACTGAAATTTTCTAACCTTTGCACCTCGTAAAACGTGCCTTAGAAGAGAAAATCTTCAAATTTTATCAAATTTTTGATAGGTTATCCCAATTTTTAACAAGTAAAAAATGAGGGACAACAATTTAGATTTTCATTTTTGTTTTGTTTATCTTTGGTTGAATGATCTACAAGACTTTGTGCTTGTAATTGTTCATGCTCTTTGGATACTTTGGTTGGATAATCTACAAGACTTTGCGCTTGTAATTGTTCATGTTGTTCGAGGAATTGCTACGTCTAAGAAGACTTTGTGCTTCTAACGTGACAAACGACACATTTTTCATAGATCCACCATTGATAAAGCTATGGAACGACTTTGTGCCTTCGTGAGCATTCCCTATTATTTTACTAGTTTATTGTTAATCACTTCTGGTATCTCTACGCTTTGCTTTGACAAGATAGAGGTATTGGCATTACTGCTCGTTGTTAGTTTAGAGTTATTAAGAATTAAGAACTTCCAATAGTGAAGCATTGTAAACATCTTCTCTAAAAAAAGAGAGAAGGATGAATGTAACACAACCCCCCCACTTCATAAGTATTGTGTACATTTTGTAATTACTTGTTTGTTTTACTATCGCTTCTATCAGCAGTAAGAAGGGCGCCTCCCCTTTCTGAGAGGAGAGATTCACATCTCACATAGCTGTGGCTGAAGTCCAAGTCACGCAAACAAGACAAGGTCAATATGAAAGGGGTAGTGTTGGAAGTTAAAAGGGCAGTGCATATGTTTACATTTTATTTTTTTGTCCTAGTAGATTATTACTGAGAGAGCTCCAATGGAAACAACTGCTAGTTTTAAAGGGAGTTGTAGAAGAGGAGCAATGAAATTTCCAAAGATCTGAAATTGTAATGAGACAATGAATTGAATAAATACATTGATCTTGTTTTGAAATTTGAGTAAACTGTTGGGTGTAATCGTAAGTCGACTTAAATTGACACAAGTTATTATCAATTTTTGAGTTTATTGTTTATGGAGTCTTTTTGTAATATGAATTTAGTGAAATTTGGTTGAGAGTGTTCTTGTCTTCATCAATTGGTATCAAAGCCAAAGGTTCTGAGCATGCAAATAGAGCATCAAGAGAGAGGTGATTCACACTAGGAATTGCAGGTGGAGAGGGAAGTGAGCAGAGGTTTTGGGGGTATAAGCATATCGTCGAACTGAGGTAGCTTGTGACAAAACCTATGGATGAGGAAGCACAAGTGAAGCTCAAAAGTATCGTTGCAGGTGTGTGGAGTCCCGAGTAGTTGAAGGCTAGAAAGCGCAGAGTTGGAAATGCGAGAGAAGCTCAAAAGTATCGTTGCAGGTGTGTGGAGTCTTGAACAGTTGAGAGCGGGAAGCATAGAGGAAAGTGTTGAGGAAGTGACAAATTACAACAGACAAAGTGAATTTTCATGAGATTGAGGTACGATTGTAGTGTGGAGGTTGCAAGAGTAGAGTTGCAGTGAAGACATGCCAGAGGAGGGCATGTAGAGGAGGAAGAATTTGGCGGAGGAGGTCCGACTATTAGCGATGGAGTTTGCTAGAGATTGCTTGAAATCTCAAAGAGTGGTACAATCACTTAGCTCCAACTTTGTGAGCCCATGCTCACAAATTTCTTACTCAGTGTGTTTGATGCAGGAGCATCCAAGGTCAATGTGTGGTCAACATCAACAAAAAATGTTTTAGTTTGGTTTTACTTTTATTTCTCCTTTGGCAATTCATTTTGGTTTTGGTCGTTGTTTGTAAAAGAGATTGACTGACTTTTTTCATTGATTGACAATCATATTTTATATTTACATTTTGAAACTCCATTTCATTGAAAATTGAATATCAATTGCAAATAAAATAGTGAGAAAAGAAGGTGAAGGGATAAAAAAAGTCATAAAATGCATCAAAATGAAGAGTTTTTGTGAAGAATTTGAAGGGATAGAAAATAGTACAAAATTGTGGGTTTGGCATCATGAGGAGGTGCGCCTGGGTGAGAAGAAAAGACCCACACTATGGCTCCTACATGAAGACAACTTAATAGGTCCACATTTCTTGTTTGGAATAGATGAAACATGGTGGGCATGTAATGTAATAACAAAATTTTCAATGCATAAAAAGAAACTTGTCATCCTGCAAATGGGAGAAGAGGTACATGTGTTGAGACATCAAGAGGGAGCACAAGGGTAGTGAAGGGAGGAGCATAGCTTTTGTTACACATTAAAATAAATACATAACAATTTGAAGAGTGCAAAATGTGGAGGTCATTAGATGTAGACAAATGGATAATACAAAAGCCAATTGAGGATGGGTTGTCTATGGGCTGCATCGATGGAGCCAAGTTGAAAAATAAGGTATATGAAGGATATGCCATATTTTGGCTAGCGGTTGCAGAGGAGTCGTACAAAATGAGAAGGGTCAATTTCAAAGTTTAAAATAGGCAGCGATGGAAGATTAGTAGGGCAATGATGAGTATTATCATTGCATACAAGGCAAAGTAAAAGTTAAATCTAAACCTGTGAAGGGATGTGTAGCTTGGAAAAGGGGAAAAAGTCTTTAAAAGTGAAAATAAGCTAAGGAAGGTGAAAGAAATAAATTGTTGTGCCATGTTTGAATTCAAATAAACTTACAAATATTAATGCAAAGAAGAGGTCATAGGTAAAAGGGGAATGAACATGGGTTTAAATCAACGATCAGTAAATTAGCGAAGCCACACATAGAAACTGACAAGGTTGATATGAAAGGGGTAGCGTTGGAAGTTAAAAGGGTAGTGCATATGTTTGTATTTATTTTTTCTTGTCATAGAAAATTATTGCTGAGACAGAGGTTGAATGGACACGACTGCTAGTCTGAAAGGGAGTTGTAGAAGAGGAGCAATGAGATTGCTAGAGATTTGAAATTGTAATAAGACTTTGAATTGAATAAATACATTGATCTGGTTTTGAAATTTGAGTGAACTATTGGGTGTAATTGTAAGTCGATTTAAATTGACACAAGTTATTGTCAATTTTTGAGTTTATCATTTATGGAGTCTTTTCATAATAATTTGGTTGAGAGTGTTCTCGTTTTCATCAAAGCATTATATCAATATTCTAAGATCATATTGCATGCTTGCTTATTGTCTTCAATCTTGGTTCATCACTATTCAATCAACCCATCTTAGGGCTCGAATGGGAAGAATATGAACTTCACTTAGGAAGTTCCCAAATGGTGTTTGTCAATGCCATTTTCTTAGATATAGATTGTAGACACAAACATGAATATGTTATAGATGTCTAAGAAGTTTAGATGTGGTTGGTTTTAGTTCTATGCAAAAGTTTGGTTTCATGCTTGTGATCACTTTCACATTCACAAAGGTGAACTAGATAGTTTTGAAGTTAGATGCTCAGTTCTACAATAGTCATTCAATAGGCTCTATTTTTTGATACTATGACAAATTAACTCTTTCCATTTGTCATAGTGATATCTTGATTGGATCTAGGGCTAAGTACCATTGCATTATTTAATTTAATTTTCATGTTAATTACTTAATCAAATATTAGTCATAATTGATAATACTAGGGTTTTTTATCATTTAATTATGCTTTGAATACATTGTAGTGAAAGCACTTATTTTCATTATATTTTATGGTGAACCTAACATTCCTTCACAACCTAGGGTTTATTTTTATATTTTAATACTTTTAGATTTGATTAGGGTTTGGATCCACCCTTTGTTTGTGTCTTTATTTATCTATATTAGGGATTGGGCCTTTATTGCATTGTTTCTCTTAGATTGACCTCCTACCAACTTTTGATTATAATGCAATTTTCCTATATCATTTATTGTGGATTCTCATGGGCCATTATCTTTAGTTCTACATGCATGCCTTATGATTATGATATGTTCCTATTGTTTGTGGCCATAAAGCTTGCCATCCTTGATGATCTTATGTTTATTATGCTATGGATAAGGGTGTATTTTTTATAGTGTTGGTCTATCACATATATGTCTTACCCTCCTTCATTGAGTTTGTAAGTGATAATCCTTCACATTTAGATACACTCGTTTCATTTGTCCATGTGCTTCATTTTGACCATCCTTGTCCTATGGCTTATGATAGTGATATGCATGCACCTAGTGAGGCTTTATTTCATTTTATTGATGTGATGGATATTAATAAGGTTACACCTTGTCCAATAATGCTTTCAGATTGTATTCAATTTTTTTGGTTACTTCTTATTTACTTGTTCATGATGTTATTCGTCTTGTATATCATAATAGCTCTATTTCTATGGATCCATGTTTTGATGCATCTCATGACAAGTCTAAGGATAATGATCTATGTGATTTACATTGTTTTATACATGATGATATGCTATGTGATCAATTTTTTCCATCTCATCTTAGTCCTATAAATACTCATAATACCATTTTTCTTGGTGATACATTATATGATGATAACATGCATTATGGTGTTAGTTTGTTAACTTCTCAAGCATATGTTATTATTGCTTCATTATCTCCTTCATTACATGATGATATTATCACGCTTAGTGATAAGTTATTACATGATGAGTTTGATGCTATGGGGTTGGGACAACAAAAGGTATATCAATACTGCCCTCAGAAATAAAAGCAGTTGCACATAATTTTATGAGTAAATGATGCCCTCATCCTTTACATAATCAAACTGTTAGAAGGGAATTTTGGTAAGAGAATATCAAAAGAAACCATGAATGGAATAATATAGATTTGGGAGTTGGTATATTCAATTTCCCACTTTCACTTGTATCATATTTGGACGATGTGACCAAGTGCCTTATATGCTTCCAAGATATGTTAGTGACAAGTTGGCATTATTAAAACTTTGTAGGCAATTAACAAAAGTACATAAATTATGTCTAGAAAAGAAGATAAAGGGGCTTGAATTTTTCATTGTAATAAATAGCTACATTTGTTTAACACGTCAAACCTTTAATAATATAGAGGTAGAAATGACACAAATTAATTTAAAATCATATTAGGAAAGACCAATATTTGATCCAAGGTACACTATGAAGATTTGAAAAATATCTACAAGCATAAAGAAATATTGCAAGACTTCTCTAGGCTAATTGTGAAGATGATTATGAAGTTAGGAAAATAAACCATTCAAGAATGAATTCTCTTCAGTTTAAAACTTATTTAATTGCTATAGTACTTCATGTGATGAAAGATGATGGAAATGTTGTGAATCTTGACTATAGAACACGATAGATTGCTTCTAAGCCATTGCCAATAATAGATTGGGGACATAAACAAGTTAAAATCTTAGAGAAAAGAATTAGAGGAGTGTTAAAGAGAAAAAATGGTTAACTGATATGAAGGCGAAACATGGATTTCATGCAAAAAAAATAAATAGTCATTAATAATGGTCTAGAAAGAATTCTATCCCCTTTGAAGTGTTCTCTATGTATTGTTTCCTACATGCTAAGTCTTTCTTGCTTGCTAATTATGATTATTGAGATGACATATTATTGATTATCAGCTTGGCATGTTCTTTTATTGCTCATTTTGTAATGTGCTTTAGGATAGTGTAGAGTTAGTTGAGCATTTTCATAATCTCTCTTATGATATTTTTCCACCTTTCCTTCCACTATTCATATGGCTTATGCATATTCTTGTCCTAGCTTTTCATGCTAGGTGATATCATCCTAGCGATATGCCTACTTTTTAGGTCAAAACTATTTCATAAGGTTATCATACTACTAGACACATACATCAGAAGCTAACTAGAAGTCAAAATGTTCAATTTTAACAATCAATTTTGCTATCTAGTACAATGAATCTTTCACACCCAAGTTTACACCCAAGACAACTAAGGAATATGGTATTATTCAATAACTTTAGAACACACAAACTAAGATATTTTTTGGGATTTAGTGTGTGCATCACCTTTGTATAAGGATATCATGCAAATATATTTAGAAAAGATGAAGATAAATTTTAATACTACTCCATAGTTAGTGGCTTCTTTGATTGAATCTATTGGTTGTAAGGAACATCATTGCATCTCATTTGGTGATATAATTCCAACATAAGTTGGTTATTTATGAAGCTCCACCTTTGCACATTGTGATAAGATGTGGTGAATTGAACATTAAATGCTCCTTAGTTGAACAACAAATCTATTTTGAACATTTGCACTAGGAATTGTTAGAAAAGGTTGAATGTGGATGTATTATTTTCTTCTATATATATTGAAAATAGTTTACTAGAATATTACAATATATAAACAATGAGTTGTGAATGAGACAATTTGTAGACACTATCTTTTTACTTCATATATCAAAGTAGCTTGATATCATTTACTACCCAAATAGAGCACCATTTTCCCAACAACATTTGTGGTTATTGTTGTTTTTGTAATAATTAATATCCAAATCCCTATAATAACATTGTCAACATTGTCTCTATTGTAGCAAGAATCACATTCTATCGCCATTTCAATACTAGCTTGCTCCACATTATCACTATTATTTTGAGGATCATGCTCAATATCCATATCATATTTATTCTTTAAGAAAATGGCACTGAGTTGTTTGCAAAGAAATCAAGAGGATTTAGGCCATGAGTCCTCATATAATCAAACTCTCCTCTTCATCATTATTGTCATAAAATTTTCCGCTCTATTTTCCTTTTAGTCACCATTTGGGTTGTTTTAATTCAACTTTAATAACCACCATAATTCCATTGTCAAGTAGCCTATAAATTCATCTTTGGGAATCTTAAGCACCATTGTAACCTACTAAATGATTAGGGTTTAGGGTAAATATTTTGTAAGGCACCTCCTTTTTCCCTAGAAAAGTGTCATTCCTACTTCTCTAGATGTGCTAAAGAATCCCAAAAGACAAGACAAGCTAAAATTTACTAAGTTCTTTATCAAAGTTTGTAGTAAAAGCAAAAGGAATTTCTTGCTAGGTGATTTTATACATGCCAAAGTATCTCCACAAAACATGGACCAAGGATTTTTAACAAATCATCAATTAAATAAAATATTCTCAAAAGATTCATGAATATTACACAAAGGACAAACATAAGGGGTAAAACTAATGCCATTGAAGATATACCCAATAGCCAACCTTATCAAATTGAGCAACCATCTAAACCAATATTTCTTTGGTTTAAGATAACTAGGCAAAATATAATTAAGGATGAACTTCATTCTCTATTACACAAGTTGAATTTTTTGTAATGAAACAACTTGCACAAGAAAAGAATATAGTAGGATATATGCTACAAAAACTTGATAATACTAGAGAATAATAAGCCACTTGAAGGAGGAAAACCTCCAAACATCTCCAATAAGAACTCAATTTACGATATGAAAATAATATCTCCTATATATGCCTAATTATGCCTTGTATATCACTAAGATCCACATAGGTACCTAAATATAACACAGATAATGACTTAATTACCTAAATAAGACTAAATAAATTACCACATAGATTAATTAAATGTTATGCTAGCCACAAGTTGAGTACACATTTCCGATATAATCAAGGGATAAGGACGTAACATGCCTTCTCTTTAGAGAAGCATTGTCCTCAATGTAGATTAATTATGGACGCTTCTACATGAAATGTTCATCTTCCTGTGTGACATCTTTGATCAATAAATTATTGCACTAAATGAGGTACTCTATGATTGTCCTAGTCCTCAACTTCTTTGTGTGTCTAAGTAATTAACAATGGATCCAACTAGCTATGGTAACACTGTTTGTGCAAGGATTTGTCGACCAATCACTTTCTTTCAACATGAGACATGAAAAATTAGATGTATCTTTGTTATTGGAGGTAACTCAAGCTTTTCCAATATTCTACATAATTTAGTATGGACTATAATATTTTGGTGACAACTTTTTATTTTTGTTTGTTGCTTTAGGGACATTTTCTTATAAGGTTGTAGTCTTTAAGAAGCCCAATTACCAACTTCAAAAATCCTTGCACTATGATGTTGGTCAACCTATTGTTTCATTCTATTTTATGCCAAGGCCAACCTTTCCTTGAGTCTAGAAAGTACATGTTATTGATGATCCATGTGATAGTTCACATCTTAGAATCTTGGTGTCATCTTTAATGTTTATGTGATGGTGGGGGATGATATCCATATAATTCCTTATATGGGGAAATTTTTAAAGAATTAGGGAAGTAAGTGCCATACCACCATTTTTCTAGTGGTATCCAAGCCATCTATTGAAATTGCTTGTGTGAAGTGAAACAATCAAGACACCCCTCCAAACACTTATTGAAAAACTCAATTCACCCATATGATTGGGGATAGTATGAAGAGATGCAAGACAATTGAGTACCCAAACAAGAGAATTAATTTTTCTAAAAGTTACTGGTAAATATAGGATCTTGACCATTGACAATAACCCTTGAGGTACCATGTATTTCTTGTATATTATCCACAAATACTTTTACCTTATATATTTCTATAAAAGGATGGAATACTGTGATAAAGTGGGTATATTTGGTGAGTCAATCCACTTCTACCATGATGACACTCTTACCTTTAGATCTTGGAAGGCCTATGATGAAATCTACAGAGACCTCTTCACACCATTGGCTAGGAATAACCAAGGGATACAAAATAATACTTGCCTTAATTATCTCACCTTTACTTCTTTGACATAATAAGCATTCTACCCAAAAAAATTGATCACCACCTTTAAGCCTTTCCCAAAAAGAAATTCTACATGATTTAATAATGTCTTAAATTTTCTTCAGTGACCCCCAACATGAGAACTATGGAGTTCTTGTAGAGTCTTGTGTCTGAGAGTGGAATTTTCACATAATAATTACTCTTTATACCACAAAGATTCTTATTTGAATTGCTTAGATCATTTTCTAACTATTGAATGAAATTCCTTTTAACATCTTTTTTCATTTTAATTTGGCTTCTTGAACCCAATCTTCTTGTAATATCAAAATAAAGACAATAATACTTGATCCATCTCATCCTTCCTTGATAGTGTGTCAACCACTACATTCTCCCATCTCTTATAGATGATCTCAAATTCATAACCCAATATCTACCATAGATTTCAAAATTGATGGTCTTACCTTTCTACATGACAATTACTCCTATATAATTTCCTAATGCATCACACTCCACATTAAAATCCTTGGTGAAATATGGAGTGGTACACATATCCTCTTTCAATCTCTCAACTGTTATGTTAGCTACTCGATTCTACTAGAAAACATCCCTTTTTAATAATGTTGTGAGGGGTGTTGCTATGCTTCCATAGTTCTTTTAAAATTTTCTAATTATCTAGCAAGTCTTAGGAATTCTCTCAAGTTCTTAAGCTTGAGGTCTCTATAGCTTGGACACACGACCCAAGTGTCATCCTTCTTAAATACCATCACCATTGGAGATGAGTAAGCACCCTATCTATGCTTGATAGTAAATGCCTCTAGCATCTCATGAATAGTATTTTCATCTTTTTTCTCTACATAGGGGTACCTATAGGGCCTAATTTTGGGTGGTTGGCTACCTTATACTAGTTGAATGACATGAGAATGATCCTTTTTAGGAGACAATACTTTGGGCATCTATCCAAAGATTACTAAATGAATATATAATTTCTTGCAAAATTATGCAAGAACAGTTGAATGATAAGTTGCTAATGAAAATAACTAGGCCACATTTCTATCAAATCCCTCTTCTAAGCATATTTTGTATTTGATGAGATCTTACCATCTATAGAGATTGTGAAAACATCCCTCTTAGTTTTGACTCTACTACCCTTTGAGTGAAAACGCATAAATAATGTAAGATGTATATCTCAATTATCCTCAATGTAGCAAGCCAATGTATTCCCACCATGATATCTGTTGAACCCATGGGAACAAAAGATATTGAGAAATCCAACCAATATTCCCATGTTCAATTTCATGCAACTATGACATTTACTCAAACAATTGGCAATATCCCCATTCAAACAAGTAGGTAACTTCTTGTTGAAAAATTTGTGGGTACTTTTTTGAGTCTATCAATACTCTTACTCTCTCTTTTTGTAAGAAACCCACTACCTTGAGAGTTTGTGGGGTGATAATGCCAAAAAATACATGACAAGAAATGGTTGGTTGAGTATCTCTTAACTACTCATATGTCTCATTTTGTCCCTCTAAGAGTAATACTTCCTCTTCTTCATTAAGACCTTAAATCTAAAACATTTTCTTTCTAGTACATTTAGAACCTCCACTATATTTGCTATCATAAGGGTGAAATCACAATACTTGTCTAAAAAATATGCTTTTACACAATGACCTTCAATCGAAGGTCCTTGCTAAGCTTCAAGCGAAGGCACCTTCGAGCGTAGGTCTTCGAGCGAATAGGGTCATTTAACGACATGTAGCCCTTTTCAAACATGATCTTTGAACATCCACCATCAAAGTTCTTTGTTCTTAGGGGCTGGTTGGTATAAAAAAAATTCAAAAAATTAGACATTGATGCAAGATCTTAGCCCTCGAAACGAGCTTTCCAATAAGTATAGTTTTGACATGTTTTCATTTTATTATGTATTTAATTTTCAGTTTTTACTGAACATAGGTTTTTCACCAAACATTAAGTTCTTTGTTCTATAGGGGCTGAAAAATAGTAAACCATTATAAAAAAAATTCAAAAAATACCTTTTCCCTAGGTATTGATGCCCTTGTTTCACCAAAAAAATAGGATTTTGATATATACATAACAAGTTATGTTGGACAACACACACCTATGTCCAAATTATAGTTACAGTAACTTTAGAAATTAATTAAAAAAATATGTATCAAAAAACTATGAAAAAATATCATTTCCCTAGATATTGATGTTCATAATCTATATTTTAAAAATTAGAATCTTATCCTTTACAAAAAAAAGTTGTTGGACAACATCGACGTTACTTTCTGAAAATGTTGTTTTCTATTTAAAACTAGTTATTAAAGGAGATGTTGAAAGATTCATAATTTATTTCAAAAAATATATTTAGTTATCTACGGTCTTAGAAAGTGAAGATTCAATTAAAAATGTTGATATAAATGTCCATCTTGGCCAAAAACTGAGACACAGTATTTGTAATTTCACCCATAATCAAAACATAACCTTTAAATTCTCTTTTTTTTTTTTTTGTGAATTCAACCTAGTAGGATATTGCAATGATTACATATGAGTGCTTCTATCTCTTATATTTATAAACCCTTGATGTCTATTGATAAAAGATTATTTCTCTACTTGCCTTACCATAAGCATTTATTGGGACACATAATTTGTATGGAACATGTGTGCCTCATATTTGATATGGTCCTTCAAACCCCCTAAAAATAAATCCTTTAAAATTTCCCCTTGTACCTTGCTCTATTACTAAAGATGAGGTTTTAAATTGATGAGTCCTTGACCATAACTACTTGCTTTAGTTTGGTAAGTTTGTTAATGTAGCTATCCATAAGATTTTTACCATAGTGTATCTTGAGTTCTTCTTAGGAAACCAACCTTGTGACAACACATCCCTTCTCTCATACTCACAATCAATGACACTTAACGAATTGGTATAGAACCAAGTATAAGGATGCCATTGCAATGTTCTATTGATATAGGACATGATAAAGATCAAAGAACTATTCTATTTGACACAACCAATTGGTTGGATCCTTGCCCTCCAACTTATACCTGTCCATATTAGGTGTGAAGTGTTTGGCCATAAAATTATTTGGGTTACTATACATGTATAATTTGATCCAAATCCAAAAGCATCATTCCCCTTAGGAGACTCATCTCCTTCCCAAGTCTTTTTGTGTGGCTCTCTATGTTGGTAATATCTAAAACCTTGGATAGAAACTATTTGTTCAACCATTTCCTTAGATCTTAGCTTTCATCTTTCATGAGATTTCTTCCTTCATCTACTAGATTATGTTTGTTAAGAGTCTTTCTAGGAGTGAACGTGTTCTTTTTTTCTCTTGTTACAGCCGCCAATCACAATGCCACAAAAATATTTTTCACAATAACTTACTAAAAGTAAATTAAGATAATCTAATCTTTTTATTGTGACTTACTAAGGCCTAGACCTCACTTGTCAAAAAAAAACTCCAAGAAATTTGTTAATTTATAACCTTGAGAGTGAATTAGATAGGAACCCTAGTATTACAATAGCTTCCTCAAATATACCCCAAATCACCTCAAATTTATTGTAGATGCCTCAATATGTCCTTGATAAGCCCTCCAATATTTTTAAAATATTGATTTGTAGCATTGGGGGGTGTTGTGACCCATCACAATATGCCCCTAAACAACGCAAACACTCACAATTTGTTGAAGTTGGTCGGTGGGAATTAACGATGGTTGTGCAAAGTGGTTTAAACCCCAAGTAGGCCCATTTCTCTCAACATTTGGTATATATCAACTTGCAAATCTCTCCAACTTTATGATATTATAACTCTTATAAAAATTCTAGATTTTTAGTTATATTTTCCTACATTTACTAGGATTTTACCAATTTTACTATTTTATTATCATTTTTGAAAAACTTCAAGTTTTTGGAATTTCTTCTAACATTTCCATGTTAAAATTTGGTCTTTATGTTTCATTTATTTAGCTCAATCTTTTATTTAATTATTTTAAACATTTATTCAAGTTCAAATTTTGAGCGATTTGTTACACATTTTTAATTTCCAAATTTCAAGTGTCTAATACTTTGAATACACGCGCCGTAGTTTTATTATTTTTGTAAATTTTCTTGAATCTTCAACTTTTTGACTTGAAACCCCTAGAAAACCTTAGGAAATTTGTTTATGGTACTCATTACAATGAAAAACTTAGAAATTTTAATGTTTTCAGCTTTCCTAAAGTATAATTGTTATTTTTTACAAAATAAAATTTGAGTTCGAAGTCTAGTTGGAAGTCAGACTCCAATATTTTTTTGCAGCATGCAAAACAAGTTTAGAATTTGACCTAAAAGTTTTTGCAATTTACAATTACAGTCTAGAGGTTGCTGACAAGTTAGAAGTTGAAATTCCTTTATAGTTTATAAATCAAAATGCCAAACATTCTTGCAACTTTTTTTCTTTTATCAATTGTAGTTGGGGTTTGAATCTTATAATGCAACTTACAAATTTAAGTCCAAGTCCAAAATGCAACTAAATACAAAATACTTTTAAACATGAAGAGTTTTGTAAGAAACATAATTAAATAATTATATTATGATATTAAATGAGTGGAAATATAATTGCATTAGAAAATCACAAGAATTTTAGTGTTAAAATTAAATAGAAATTTTAGGTAGTTTGCCACACAAAATGACATCCCTTGCCAAAATGAAGTATGAGTTCAAGAGAGTCATCCCACCATCAAAATTATTCATATACATGGGAAATGTAATATACATAGACTTAGGACATGTGTGCCTCGAATAATTTCATGCTAGGATAACAATAAACAAC
The DNA here is from genome assembly GCA_007258455.2 of Sequoia sempervirens. NCBI lineage: Eukaryota > Viridiplantae > Streptophyta > Pinopsida > Cupressales > Cupressaceae > Sequoia > Sequoia sempervirens. The sequence continues at coordinate 294,082,840 of VDFB02000013.1, read as the reverse complement.
AATACATGTTTAAAAAGTTCAATAATGTCAAGGCTCGTGATTAGTCCAAGCTACAAGATTCCTAGTATCAATTTGTTAATTAGTTTGGTTTTGGCATATGCTAAAATAGTACAACCCAAATAAAAGAGAAATTAGATATACCCATGAAAATGTAGTGTTATTAATTTAACCACAATACATTAAATAAATTTATGCTTTTTCCACCAGATACATACATTCATTTTTTTGGAATCTACACAAATATATTATGATAACAACACAACTAAGTGTTTAAAATCAATAAATAGGAATTTGTGACAAAAACCGAAGCCGCTCTTTCAGAGATGTCAAAGAGGCACCATAATCCAGAGTCCATTGTGGCTTCTTCCCTTATGTATGCCCCACCATGCAAACCCCAAAGGATATCCTAATATCTAACATTGATGACACAATTTTTTTTTGAAGTAAAACTAACACATGAATTGAAGTTAACATTCGCTACAAGAAATGAAACCATACAAATGTATATATCAACTAGCTAAGTCCCTTGGGGTTACATGACTGAATTACATTTCGAACCATAATATAGAATAGATAAAACACGAACATATTATCGTAACAATACTTAAATGATAACATCCATTAGTGATCATAATACAATGCCACAAAATACATTCATTACATTTACAATATGAATTTACACTGTTCAAGGATTACGCCAATACAATAGTGCTTCACCAACATGAATGAGAATAGTACAATGACATGGAATAATGCAACTGAAATGTATGAATACAAAGCATCAAGACTAGTTCCAACTCTGGTACATCACTCGAGTCACCATAAATAGTACAACTCTGCACATCTCGATCTTCAGCCGGGGACCCAATGGGGTGCGTAGCACGTTCCACCTGACAATGTGGACCCTAAGGCCCACCTCCCGTGCTAGGAGATGACCAACAACTTAAAACAGTCAAGAGAACAATGGCTAACAAGGCTCCACAACCAAAGCAACAATAAAAACCAAGAACGTCCACAAGGCTCCACAACCAAAGCAGCAATAAAAACCAGGAACGTCCACTTCTAGAGGTACATAAACAAGAGGGGAACAACAAACATACAAGGTTTCTTAAGGGTGGAGTGTCATCACATGAGCTCGACATGGGTTATCCAATGCGGATCTTCATAGGTTACCGGTTCCCTACCTGGTTAAACCCTAGAAACCTCAACTGATCCCCGACCCCCATTCTCACCATGCGGAAACAACACACCTTTCAAGAGGACAAGACAATTCATCTTTGCATTTGAGGCCTTCCCACTCATTTCAAGCCTAAGCGAGCACTTGAGCCATGAGTGAGGCTAACTTATCTGGATTAAAGTGAGATACTACCCAACCCCCCCACCACCCCTAATTAATTATTAGGTTATCACTGATTAAGGAAACTCTCAATTAGTTACCCGTACGCACCTTTGTGTGTCGACCCCCATTGAGAGCCACTCCCCCTACTAGCAACAAAAATAAACTCAGAGTCACAACTAGGTAAGCCAACTTGCACCAACTAGCAAAACCATAAAAATATACACATGAATCAATATAGCATCAAGTGTTCACAAAGACTCATCATGAAATCCAACAATAAACTTGATATGGGTTACCCAATGCAGATCCTCCTAAGTTGCCGACCCCCATCCTGGGTTACCCAAGCAGCCTCACTGGATCCCTGGCCCCCATACCAACTCTAGCAATTAAAAACCATACTCCCCTCTAAACTCTGGAAGACTAACAACTCTAACACAATGGTTCTCCCAAGTTGGCAATAATAATACGATCTCAAAACTGAAACAAACCACAATAATCAATATCAACCCTAAATTCCAAATCAACTCAACATCAAAATTTAACCACACTATATAAACCAAACTCATAGTAAACAACCAATCATGAACGAAACACACCTTTAAAAGGGACCACCAAATTTCCACTCTTTAAATAGACCCTCCATATATACAATTATAACTAACTCAAATTTTCTTTCCTTACTAATTAATTATTTATCTACATAATCTACTAACCACAAAGCAAACTTACTTCCTCTAGCAATTCAATATTCTCAATTCCATTATCAAATATAATCATTTAATCATCACAATATAAAACACTATTCGTCAACTCAATTTCTAAAATTCATTTATCTATCATACTTAATTACTCATTCAATAATAACCTTCCAATTCAAAAAAAAACCTTAAGTAGCCAAGACTAAGAAATATAACTTCACCTATCTAACTTAATGAACCCTACTTCTCAAATATAAAGTAATACAATTCACTTTACTTAAAAATATTCATTTACTAAACTGATTAAATGATGTATACCATCATGTCAATAATCAGCACGTCCTTGGCTAATGAACATGATCACAATGGTTAGAAATGTCATCATTAGAGAAATACATTAAGATTTACAATATAGATATTAATTATGAAAACAACTATCCAATGATGTACGACCAAATAAAATGTATAACCTAAGTATTCTCTGAAGCCTTAGATAATGATATTCACAACAAATAACAAGTCGGAACAAATAAGAATGATTTACTTAATTCCAATCAACTAATAATTAAATACCTATGATACCACTACACAACCCTCATAAATAATTCAATTCCACTAAACCGTTAGGCAAAAATTCTTATTGATGCATCTAGCACACAGAGTCACAATTCGATCAGAACATAATATCCCCTTCGATATTGGAAACCAAGAGTTATGTCAACACTAATTTTCACTAAATTGATAAAATTCCCAAATTCCTTAATGGAAACCAACTAAATCTAGTCTCCCAACAATACAAATTCGATTATGAGAAACATAATTTTATTCCTTTCCTAAACTAATATGTCAAAGAAACTCATAAATCTAATTCAGATATGTCAACATAAATGAACATACCAATCTACATGAATTTGAGATATCGATTTATGCAAAACGTAAGTCAAATAGAACACACATATATCATTTTACACATAATTTAATGCCAAAGATAAAGTTATCAAAATAACACTAAATGTATTCATCGAATTTCAAGTATGATGCCTACTAATTTCATATTCCAAACATATCAATACCACTCCACGAGTATTTTCATCCATTGCCAACTAAAATGCATAACCATTGAATCTCCCAGCCTAAGACGTAGAAATGGATTCACAGTTTTAGGATTTTGAAAGCACCAAATACCAATTCAGGAAATACCAAACCAAGATAGAATACGCCACAACCAAAGTACGAAGAAAAGAAAAGAAAACACAAAGAAGCAAGCACTATGGGTAGATGCATTGAGGATGAACACATAATTAATTCATTGAAATAACCAAAAGCAAGACAACCTATCGATTTTGTGCATAAACTCTGAATCCATCGATGTGAGTGTTTGAAGCAGGAGAGAAAACAGAGCTATGATTGAGTTGAGAAAAAGACTTAAGAAACTTTGGAAGCAAATGCACATGATGGGTACCAAATACGATGATAGCGGAAGGCACACAAATAGGTTACCAAAGGGACCTCTCAACCTCAATGAATTAGTGTAGCATGATGGAGCATGTCCTCGATTGTAAGTTTGTGTTCCAAGAGCACGCAGGTCATGTAGGCTAGGAGGGATGTGCACAACTCACATATCTATAACCCTTACTGCAAATCGTAGATATGAATAGCCAAACGTATTTGCAGAATAAAGTATAAATGGGGCATCGAATATCAAAGATTACAATCCTGGGTTAGCAAGCACAAAGTATTCTATCAAATACCATCAAATAGAATGCCACAATTTTGAAAAAAAAAAAAGAAATCGCCTTCCAAGATCAAAATACCAACCAATGAAAAATCGATACGAGATATCGAATTCTAGAAATTTCAAATATAACAATAGAAGTGAAAACGACATAAATTCAAATCGATTTAGCAAGCTTTACATAAACGTAGCATCTGAAGGTGTTTAATGACTAAGGTGCAAGAATTGAATATCATTGTCTTAAAACAAGTTGGCCAGGAATATGTTAACAATAATGCTATGGGCTCAAACAATATCGCTTGTCAAAGAAGACACAAAGCAAGGGCACACCTAGACAAATATTGAGGACTTAAGAACTCGTAGAAGTATAGACAGCAGGAGTAAGGTAATATATTGCATGCAGAGCGCAAGTTACAAAATATGAACAGACGATTAACATAAGGGCTTTGGAAACTTCTGAAAAGGCAACGATTACCAACCATACATAACAGATAATCACACTACGATTGTAAACAGTATGACTAACTCATTAGATTCTCCAAGTGAATTTGATACGACGCAATTCTTCAAAAGATCAACAATGGAATTAGATTCTTTCCTCTAGATTTCCTCTTCCGAGCACTGAATAAATGGACTCATTTTGATAAAACTCCCAACCCCAAAATTCAGAAAACAACCTTCTAGATAACCCACAACGGAAAAATAGTTGTATTCCCCCAAATCTTGCAAAAAGATCCTTATATAGAAAATGGAGGCCGCTTTAATTCGAAATCCCAAAAATCAGCTAAAATCTCAACATGTTTCATTTCAACAATTAGTTCAAAACCACGCATTTGCACAAAAGATCTTCCTATTTTTATATTGTTCTTTACTAATTATTTATCAAAACATTCTATGATAATTCTATTTTATTTTACATTCAAATTAGATTATTTTTCTTATCCACTTATCAAATCTCAAGGATAATAATAATATCTTTGTTTTAATTTATAAAATTATTTAATATCATAATTTAATTTAATAAAGTAATTAACAAAATCCATATAATATCTATTTACCACACTTGAATTATTTAATTCCAAATAAATCAAGTAACCTTGTAATTCAACATTATTCTAATTAATTTGATTACCCAAGATAACTCAAAACAAAATTTATCAATTATTGAAAGTAGACCAACCATGGAGGGGCACTACATCCTCCCCCCTAAGCTTCGTCTTACTCCTGGAACCTTCTTGTTAACTGCGTTTTTCCACAGTGTAGCCATTGGGTTTTGTAAGGCTCACTCAAACCTGCCAGTGCAGGTGGAGTCAATGCCTGATACCTACAACTTGCATCAAAACAAGATGTCGAGCATATATATATCCAATAGCAAACACACCATGATGCAATGCCCCGCCACACAAACCCCAAAGGATATCATAATATGTAACATTTATGACATAATATATTTAATTTAAAAGTAAAACTAACATGAATTGAAGTTAACATTCATACTAGAAATGAAACCATAACAAATGTATCAAGAGCCTATTAAAATAATCATAGTGCCCAGTGTATGAACCTATGCTCTGATACCATGATGCAATGCCCCGCCACACAAACCCCAAAGGATATCATAATATGTAACATTTATGACATAATATCTTTTTTAAAAGTAAAACTAACATGAATTGACATTCATACTAGAAATGAAACCATACAAATGTATATATCAACTAGCTAAGTCCCTTGGGGTTACATAACTGCATTACATTTCGAACCATAATAAAGAATAGATAAAACACAAATATATTACCATAACAATACTTAAATGATAACATCCATTATTGATCATAATACAATGCCACATAATACATTCATTATATTTACAATATGAATTTACATTGTTCAAGGATTACAATGACATGGAATAATGCAACTTAGATGTATGAATACAAAACATCAAGACTGGTTCCAACTCTGGTATATCACTGGAGTCACCACAAATGGTACAACTTTGCACATCTCGATCTTCGGCTAGGGACCCAATGGGGTTTGTAGCACATTCCACTCGACCATGTGGAACCTAAGGCCCACCCCCCATTCTAGGATATGACAAGAAGGACCCAACAACTTAAAACAGTCAAGAGAACAATGCCTAAAAAGACTCCACAACCAAAGCAACAATAAACATAAGGAACATCCGCTTCTAGAGGTACATAAACAACAAGAAGGGAACAACAAACATACATCCGCTCCACATGGGTTCCTACAATGACTTTAACAATTAAGCCCTTAAAGCTGTGATTCAGAGATTAAATAAGTGTACTAAAACATAATTAAGATGTAACAAATTGATGCACACGCACCTGAATTTTTGGAGGCCAACTATGAGAAGAATAGCAACGATATCACCCTTCCACTGCAAATAAAATGAGCCAAATTATGGTGTCCATACACAACGATTTTCAAAACCAGCAATTAAGATCAATAAAAAAATAAAAAATATTTAGAAAAATTTATAAAAGAATATCCTCAACATGTTTTAGTTTATTAAACATCTTTCCCCAAAAAAAATTACAAAAATATTTTTAGTTAGGTCAAATTATGGTGTTCATACACATGTATGGTATGGTCCTAACAATGTGACTTTCAAAAAGTGATTTTTATACATACCTATAAAAAAATAATGTTTATCATCTAAGTATTAGAATAAATTACGTATTTGAAAACTAAACTCAAAATACTATTTTTTTTTTTTTAAGATTCAATATGTAAGTACTTCAACTTTTTAGTCCAACTATTACAAATTCTAAAAAATTAGGAAAAAACTTCCACTTTTTGAACATTTTGTGGACCCAACTTCTTGCACATACCCATCTCTAATAATGGATTCTAACAAGTTTTTAAAAATCTTTACTACAACATTTGAACTTACTACTGTCGTATTGTGGGTGCATGGAGGCAATTTAAATGGATTGTGTTGCAAATTTGAGGAGATTGTCATTAGTATGGTTGTTGGCAACATGAGCATGACCTAATATAGTATTGTCACTAACGTCCACATTGTGGCTTGAATAGAAGTCTACATTGAGAAATAGTTGGTTGGTGAACCATGCGTGAGCATGGAGATGCTAATCCAGTACAGAGATGCAAAGGCTTTGCTCCTGTGTAAAACGTATATGTTGATTAACTATGTGTCATATGCAGTTTTTCAGTGTACAAACCATCCATTTTTTGGTCCACATTGGTTCGTCTTCACGTATTATTGTATGCAATTCGAAAGCAATTTTGGTACATGTTTGAGGACCTTAAATCCAAAGTTTTATGGCTTTATGTCCACTGGTGCACAATTTATGCTTAACAATATATCGGGTATCCTAGTCACAATATTGCCAGTGCAGACTACTTGTTTCACTTGTTATGCATTCCATCGCATAAGCATATCTAGTTATGCCCATTCGTTGGACTGCTTACAGGTGTCAGAAGGGTGTGCAGCCCAAATGGTGTGTTTTGGAGGTACGCATGTCAGTTTATGGATAACTAGTTGGTATATTTTGGTGTTGTCTCACTAGCGGTGCCGACCTAATATGTTTGGGGTCATGCGGAGTTAAAGTGATCGATTATGTGGGAGATATTATAGGTCCATGTTGACTTATTTAGATGTGTCACAAGTATTGGATTAAGATGCAAAGCGTCTTATTTGATTTTCAGCTGAAAAGTTTTGTTTTGCATGATAAATTAGATCGACCTAATTGATATTGTAAGTGTGTGCGAATGTAATGGGTATAAATATAAGATCATTTTCTGCGTTGTAGGTTGGATACAAGATGTGGCATGTGCAATAGAAATGTTTGAACTAAATTCCTAAGAAGAGCATGAGAATATGATTCGAATGTAAAGTAAAGCAGCATGTAGAAGCTTTCTAGTATTAAGTGTGTTGATTCAGTATTTTGAGCTTCAATGGAATTGTATCTCTTGCATATTGTAGATCCATTATTAGCAGTTCAATCTTGGTACTGAGCCATCCCTTTTCTCTATTTCTCTTATTACCTAGATAGTGACTCCATCTGGCAATGATCCTTTCTCTATTTCAGGCCAAATTTGGGGACAGCGTGGGGGATAACTATATAAAATATAGAAAAATTTAAAATATATAGGGAAACTTTAAATATTCAATGAAAACATGGATAAAGATGGCATATATACATTATAGAAACTTGGCATATAACATTTGTGTTAAGAATCCATTGTCAATACTCAATATGCATTTAGAATTCATAATACATTATGAAAATGGATGTGATATTAAACAATAATAAACAAGTTATAGATGTATAACATGTTGGCGTAACAACTAACACCTCTGGAGTAAAAGTTGTTATGAACAGCCTATGTACACTACGCAATGAGTGCTCTTAAAATTAGGAGGGGAAGCTCCCTCGTTGTGCTTTGACAAAAATACTTGCAAAGGGAAATAAGCTAAACTATGTCCTGTCTTTTTGTTTCAGCTGTAGAGGCACAAGGCTTTCTTGAAAGAACTTATACGTTGCGGCTGAGTTTTCTCTGGTTTTACAGATCTACTAACTACAACTTAAATTTAATCTATCCAATCTCCTCAGGAAAACAAAGCAAGAGGAAACGGAGCAAGGTTTGACTAACTGACGATAAACGAGTTTAGATTCTCTACTTGAAGGCAAGGTGGCGCAACTATCATCTCAATCTAAACAAGCTTATTGGGCACAAACAGATTTAAGAATTTACCATGACAATCTTATGAAACCCTATGTGGCATAACACTTGATCGAAATAGTAAAGACTTCACAAACAGCTTTATCACCACAATCTCACGAAACCCTATGTGGCATAACCCTTGATTATAATGATAAAGATTCACAAAACAGATTTATCACCGTAATTTCTCGAAACCCTGTGTGGCATAACGATTGATCACAATGGTAAATATACATAAAACAGATTTATCATCTCAATCTCTTGAAACCCTATGTGGCATAACAATTGACCTCAATGGTAAATATGCACAAAACAGATTTATCTAAGCTATGGAAAGAATCCACCATCACAATTTCTTGAAACCCTATGTGGCATAACAATTAATCGTAATAGCGAAGACACATGAACAAATACCAAAAGAGCAATATTGAGGGCAAGGTAGGCGCAGCATATATTTCTCTCTCAAGCAAAAGTTAATTACAAATGAGCAACAACTCTTATTTATATACATCAAGGTGTAGGGAACCCTAAAATCACCTTGAGTCATCTACAGTTCTTGCAATGCATGCAAGATTTGCTGCCAAACCCTAATGAAGTAAACTATACAGTCAACTGGAAAACTACCATCAGTTAACTGAAACATCTAATCTAAAAATGGACAATTGTGCGAGCATGCACGTCCTTATTGAAAGCGAGTTAACTGGAAGACTATCATCAGTTAACGAAAAACCCTAAAAGAAACTCCAAGTAAATAAGGCAAATCTCAGAATAGGTATGCATGTGATGACAACATCGAGTTAACTTGAAAGGGTAACACCAAGTTCAACTCGTGTGTGTAATGTCTATCCTGAGAGGTGGGAACTGAAATTTACTATGTGTGATCTCGAGCAATCAATCCCTCAACGAGATTGTTAACTGTATCACTATCTGGAGCTATGAGACTCTGTCGAAGAATGCTATGTCGATGTAGCATATCCTCACCAGCTGTGATCTGAGACTGAAGTTCGCCCCTACTCCTCGTTGCCTCGTCGAACAATGCTGACATGACTGTAAGCTGAGTAACCTTACAGCCAACGGTCTCCCCACTGAAAATGGTATGAATGAGTGCCTGGAGCTCGACTGAACATCGGTAAGCTCCACGTAGGCACCACCCTCGATTTGATAACGGCACGGTAAGCGAGATACTAGAGTCCTCACAAACCAGAGTGCACTAGTGACGTGCTCTCTACTCTCAGCCAACTCTGATGCTAAAGTCTCTTCTATCTTTGCTCTGAAAACCAATTGTGTTTTCCAAGAGTAGATAGCTTCTCTGTCCTCTACATCTGTGACTGCATCATAAGCCACACTCAGGTGAGCAATCATAATCTCATCCCTGGGTTTGTTAATTGCCATATCCCGTTCCTCATCTTGAAGACGAATACGGAGCTCTCGTGCATTGTACCGCAACTGATATAACTCTGTAAGCATAGTACGACCTCTAGCAACGAACTCCTCTTCCCATTCCTCCAAACGCTTGCCATATGCAACCAAGTGATTGAGTTGACTTTGCTCTACTGGAGGCTCAAGCATCGGCGGGAGTGTGTTAATGGCGTCGGGTTTATGAACAAGGCTAGAAATATACTGACGAAGCTGTCTGATTTCAGCTTTGAGGGTTGCCTTATCCTCTCCGTCCTTCAGTATTCTATCCCTGGCACTGTCTGTAGCAACTTGTAGGAGATCAACCTGAGTCTGGCGTGTGTTGCGACCAAGGTTGACTGTGATAACATCAAAATCCTGAGATTCTAATTCAGCCAAGTTCTTCCCCTGTGGAGGTACCGCAGTCTCAATGACAATCTCCATATCAGTGTTCCTCTCTACGTGAACCATGTTCTTAACTCTCTTGTCCGGCGCATCCTGGTAAATGTCATCAAAATTAGAATGATTAAGAACATAGGATGGCTGCCTCCTCTTCCTTCCTAGCTGAGCTTCGATCCAAGATTGATCTCGGCTAATGCTACTAGAAGGGTCTGCACTAGTGATAGGAGGTACTGATGAGAGTGAATGTGTAGAAGACCCACTGCGAGGTGGAGAGTCTAAATCCAATTCGATGTGAATTGGGACTGGTGAAGGCTCTAAAACTGGTGTAGGAACTTGAGACTGACCCTCAGGTACTGGCGGGCTCTGAATTGACCTCTGAACTGATTATGTGATAGGATGTCTGTTAGGCTCCGTGTGTGTAATAGTGGCAAGCGCCTTGCCCTTTGAATTGTTTGGCGCTTGTACTTTCTTGGGAGGATTACTCCTCTTCTTTTTGTTAGGTTTCAACGAGGAAGGTAGCGAAGGATTCACCACTACTGGCGGCTCTGCTCTGGGAACACTTACCCTCCCTTCACCAAGTCCAAAGTGGGGTTGGGGTTGGGATTGGGATTTCCCTTCACCAAGTCCAAAGTGGGGTTCGCGATGCCTTGGTGCGGTTGGGGTTGGGATAACTCTATTGAGGTAAAGTGGGTTCACGATGTCTTCTTGCTATTGAGGTAAAGTATACTGTTCTGAATAACTCTACTTGACCTCTCCTTGACCGTTGCGTATTCTTTGGCGTACCAATCAACTGCTGGCAACAGTTGTGTATCGACCTGTTCTCTGAAAAACTGAGAAGAACTTCTCCCTCGTCATCTGATAAACCTCCCACATCTTCTGACAAGAAAACATAAATCTGTGAGAGAGAGAAGCAGCCGTAACTGCGTCTGCGAACCTCGAAGTCATCTGCGCAATTTGCCCAGTAATCCTCCATAGAAGGCTCGTGATATGCGCCTCCAGCAAGGCGAGCTTTATAATGACCTGAAAGGTCATAGGCACGTGCTTCGACAAGATACTTAAGATGATATTTCTCAAGTTCTTGCCCTGCGATCTTACTATCAATTGCCGACTTGCACCAATACATTCCAAATTGAAAAGGAAAGTTGAGAGATGGTCTGTGCCTACGGCGTAGAAGACGATGAACATCATGCATCTGTCTTAGGAACTCCTAAAAAACTGTCTTATCCGAAGGATAACGTGGAAGCATAGCTGGATTTCCTGTAAAGCCGTATACTCGGATGTAGGTGTATGTTGGGAACTGAATAAACCAATCTGCCCATCCATCCATCGCTGCCCTAGCAACTGCCGAGATACGAACGTGCCATTCCCGGTCCAAATTCCTCACTGTATAGGTCAAGAAAGCCTCGTGAACACGCTTGAAATGACGTTCAGCTCTAGTGAACTCAAGCTGATCATAATACTGGTAGACTTTCTGAACACTGAGAATGCCCACGGTGTTTAGCCCTCGGAACTGACCTTGATAAGCGATCAAGTACACGAGATACTAACACATGTGAAACTCATGGGCAACTAGGAAACCGGTGATTTGCCTGTGGAGAATATCGTTGATGAAGGATGCCCAGTCATAATGCTCCTGCCCAGAAATGATGCGACCAATAATGTAATACATCCAAGGCTGGAAAACATTTGCATGCTCTTGACCTGAGACACGATTCAGGAGTGTGATTAGAATCGCATACTCATCCTTGTATTCACCACGACCCACATTGTTTGGCAATCTGTTCTTTGCTTGTTTTAACCATCTTTCTGCCATCTTCTTCTGACATTTGTCCATATCAGCATCAAATGCCTGCTCACACTGCTCCATAGAAATAACCAAACTGTTCTGGTGTTGAGGAATGCCAAAACTCCTTTCGATGTCCAAAGGTTTGAGACTAGAAATGACCCGTCCGTCAACTGACGCTATCTCACGAGTAGTAGGATTGTAATGCTTAATGCAAGCCATTACAAACTCAACACAGTGAACAGAGATAGGTATGGAAGCGGCCTCTAGTAAACCAGACTGCTCAATATTCTGAATGATTGAACTTCTGATCTTGACTAGCACTGCTTCTGGCAATACTTTGTGAAGATCTGTCTCAACCAACCTGTGGAAATCATGAGTAAGGACAGTTTTGGTCCTATATTCGAGCTGAGTGAACTGCATTATGAAAAATTCGCCTGTTGACTGTGAACTTGACTATATTCTGACAAGATTTCTGGAAAGCTAAAAATAGCCCGCGAGAGTTAAAAATAGCCTTTCGAAGAATTATTTTCAGCGAAAAATCCGAGATATGGGTTTTGTCCAGAAAAGGATTCTAAGACAACCCAGAACGTCAGATTTGCGAAAATTCAACTTCTACTAGATCGTACAAAGACTTTTCACTTAAGAAAATTAGTAACTCAAGAACGAACGTTCTAAAGTTAAAAATTCGTGAAAAATCAAACGCACGTTTCTAACTCAAGGAAATTATATAAGAATGATCCAGATACTGAGACTTGTAGAATTCGCCAATTTCAGGAACATGCAATTTGTATTTTGAGAGAAATCTGAGATTGAAGGATGAAAAAGACGTTTTTATTATGCTTCTTCTCTGTGAAAATCGCCCAAGATTTCATCAAATAACTGATATTTGTGAACTTTGATCTGCAAAAAGATAAGTTAGGTAAAATCGCCTCTGGAAATTGATGAAGATTTTGCCATTGAACTGGAAGAATTCGCTTTGTTTTGAAAACCACGAATTTATCTTCTTGAAATTTGTGCCTTTGAAGAAATTCGAATTTCCTTTTGAAGAAAATACAAATTTATATTGAATTTGAGGATTCGCTTTTGAATATGAAATTCGCCTTTGAATATTGAGGAATTGCGAATTGCTATTGAATGAATACGCCTTTGAGAATTAAGGAATTTTGCGAATTGCTTTGAAGTTATGAATTGCTCTGAAGATGTGCGCTTTTATTCCCTTTTGAAGAAATACAAATTTGCTTGAAGCTTGCTTTGAAAATTAATAAAATTCGATTTCCCTTTTGAAAATATGAACTTGCTTTGAAAAATACGAATTCCACTTAAGATTAAATTTTCTCTTAATGAAACACGAATTTCCTTTGAAAGCTCTGTGAGTAATAATGAAGATGGCGCCATGTTTATATAAGAAGAAATTCGCACCAATTGGCAACTGCAAGAATTCAAAACCCTAACCAGAATAGAAGTCCTCCGATTGGTTGCCTTTCAGTTCTACTGCCATTGACTAGAAGTTCAAATTTAAATAAATATAATAAAATATTTATTATCATGCAAAAGCGCCAAAAATAGAAAATCGCCATCTTATGCTAAAATTGCAAATATTCTGAACTTCAGTTGACAATTTTGTTGAAGCTCTGAGATTCATCGTCAGACTTCAACGATTCCGAAAAGTCATCTCTTGAGCATATAGGCGTCCATTTGCTCAAGATACCTCATTTTTTACTAAATCCCTATTTTATAGCTGACAGCATTGTCACGATTGGCCAACTTCGACACCGATTTCCGGATGACCGGGTGATGCTGAGACTGATCCGGAGAATTCATCGGAAAGCCTACTGAACAAGGAAGAAATGTCTGCTGGGAGACACTACTGCAAAATCCATCGTTTAACCCCTTGAAAAATTAGGTGCCCCTGATTAAATTGCTTTTACGGGTTCCAGACTTAGCCATTTCTCAAACTGCCATCTGATGCTTCAAACGGCTGCCGATGGTGAATGGTGAACCCTGCTGACAAGAAACGAAACTCACTGCATGACTAGAGACATTCTGCATCCAACGACTGTATGCACGACACCTGAAAGTTGTGTTAAGGGCCTCAAAAGTAAAAGCGCCCCTGGCTCTTGGTTGCACTGGTGTCATTTTGACGAAAATTGAACTTTCATCCAAGTACCCACTTTGACCTATGATATCTGGAGCTGGGATGACCCGATTCAGGCACAATCTGTTTTAACGGACAGCTAGAAGGGCCCACAAGAGAAGTCTCTGGAGGTAATGAAGCAAGAAAACTGCTTCTAAGACCTCAAAAACTCCAGTGCGTATTTTATTTAAAATTACCGCTCCAGACTTGGCCATTTTCCAGATATCTTCACTTTGCAGTATTACACTAAAGACCTCGTACGTACGAGCGGCCAAATCGAAGGCTGACGGCTAGGCTCGTTGGATAGATAAAATGATTACGCTCAATAGCCGTGAAGACTTGAATCGAACAGGCTCATCCGGCCTAAAGGCTAGGCGCCTCTGTGTGGAAATACACTGCAAATCGTTTGTTGTTTCGCCCGTGAAATTACGTGCTTGGTAGAATCTCCGCCACGATCACCTAGAACGTCGGATCGACAAGCTGAATGGTGCATCGCGAAGCTAGGCTAGAGTATTACTGATGTTAGGAAGACTCTGTCTGCAAATTTCACCATCTGGAGGGTCCTTTAAACCAGCGCCCCTGGCGTACTTGCACTGGGAACAAACGGAGAAGCTCAGAAACGTGAAAACTCCATTTTAAGCTGATCTTTGGATGACTGCCACAGGAGTTTTGAAACTCGGATGACTACATTCGATATTTCGTCGGATGAGCAGACTAGTCGAGAACAGATTGACTGTATCCGTCTTTGAAAATGCCAAAATTTACCCCCTCTTTAAGATGGGCGCCCTCAGGCTAGAGGCACGCTTTTGCCTGAAAAAGACAAGTTTCTCACCTCTGGAAATTTAGGGATTTCAACTTCTGTCGTTGTTTTCCGGAGTTGCAGGTCTCGGAAAACTTCGCTTGATAGCTCAACTGATAGCCAGACTATTTCTGAAGAGATTGACTGGATGCTTGAACACTTTAAACAAGATCTTGACCTTCAACAAGCTGGGCGCCCTTGGGCTATACTTGCACTTTCTGACTTTTCCTTTGAAAAATCTTCATAAATTGATCACTGAAAACTCTGTTCTGATCATTGAAATGACCGTGTGCAATGTGAAACACCGTCGTGAGATGTTCCTCTATTGTGAAAAGCTCCATTTTGAGTCTCTGCTTCAGGTTTTGTTCAATATAACTGACTTTGACTGACAAACTATTGACAAAAACTCCATGCTTGATATTGCCCAAAACTGTGTTTTACAACATTTTAACAAGATTTAGACTTTTAAATACAAAATGCCTTGATGAAGCAAAAAATTTGGTTTGGGTACAACATAACAAAATGTCCAAAGCCTAGATTGTCCCCATATAGTTTTTTGTTCAATTACGATATGAAAACCAAAATAAAAAATATATAGTACACTGTTGTCATCCCCTAACCGTCCCTTGTTCCCGGGATGTGGATAGGGGGAATTAGACCCAAGGACGCGTCCTCGGGTAACACTGGTAATATGTTATGACAGGTTTAAACATATTGTGAGGTAACCCTCACCATGGCTTTCACTTTTTGGGTTTTTGGCAGAAAACATCTGATGTTCATGTGTTATGGTGTTTCATGATTTTTCATAGTTTCTCTCCCCCTCTGAGTATTATGAGTGTTAATTGATCGTTATGGAAAAACTAAGTTAAAAACTATTCAAGAAAAAGTCAAGTGGAATGTAATTGGCCCTCAATTAAGTTAAAAAGGAGTCAAAAGTTTAATTTTACAATACATTTGTCGTGAATGCAATTGACTCTAGAATGTTTCTTGAGGTCCTCCATATCATACAGACCCTTTTGAATTGTCAATATTTCCAAGATTTTAGATCTAATCGATTTTTTGCCTAACCTATTTTGATTTGTGAAGGATATTTCTTCTTTCTACAATCCACCATATTTCATCGGTGGTAACGAGCCATTATAATCGTAGAAGGGCATCAAAAGTGTCTAGTTTTTTTGTGGCATAAAACTTCAAAATCTACAATTTGTTTCACCCCTAAAACATTAACTTCTAGTAGGCCGATTTGGTATGGCACGCTTCCTAAATTAGATTCCCCTAGTTGTTTCCATGCTCTCTTTGGGATCATGTTCATGTATGATGCTAGATCTATGGTCGCTTGTTTTATTTTCTTCTGATTTATTCATCAGGTAATCATAATTAGTCTAGTTTCCCATGATGACTATGTTTGAGACACTTTCCTAACATCTGGCTTTTGTATCTTTTGATTATTCCAATATTTATAAAACTGTTTCAATTTTTCTAATAAATTATCATGTTGTGCAAGGGTGGCGAATTACTTTAGCATGTTTGCTTCTTCCTCTTAAAAATGCAATTTCATTAATATTTTTCCTCATGTTCTTTATTTATGGTTTTCCTAGACTTTTATAATATTTGTTCATGTTGATACCTATTCGAAAAAATTCCCTCTCCCTCTTCTTCTTCATCATATTAAACCTGTCATATTCATACCTTACCTCTAATGCAAGGAGGGTGGCCAAAACTCTCCTCTCAACTCAAAACAACCAATCCCAAATAGGAAACAACTCTTTACAACAACAAACTCTCAACTTGACACACAAACTCTCCTTAAGGCTCCTAGCCCTCAACAACCAAACAATTGAGATATCTTTTAGAGAAGGTCGTATAGTGGCCTGCAAAACCCGACAAAGGTTCACTATAGACTCCCAAAACAACATATCAAAAGATCCCATGGGGTTTCTTTGACTCAACCTTACGAACAAATAACTTGTTGTGTTCAAAGGCTTGTCAATTAGGCCTATTTTCCAAAGGAACTACCTATTAAACACTTGAAAAACACTCAAACTCCTTGGAAAGTCTTGAATTGTGTCACAAAACCATAAAATCACACACATTTGCAGATTTAGGACTTCTAGCACTTTGCCCCAAAAAACCCTTCTTTTACACACAAACCCTTAGGGTTTATTGGATCTTACTTACCCTGGGCTTATAGTACCTTAAAATTGCATGTGGTATACTTCAAATGGTCTGCACAAACTCACAAGACCAAGACCTAAGTCATTCTTTCAGCATTTATACAAAAACCTTCATTAGCACACCCTTTGCATATGGAAACATACACTTTTAGACCCTAGGGCTTCATCCATTTACCTACAATTCATGTGGGCCTTCAAAACATTAAAAGCACCTATTCCTACATAAAACAGATCAATCCACCGAGTTAGAGGGGCAGACAATAGGTGGATTGATCAATTCATGATTTTAAACCTCAAACAAAACCCTTATTCTATGTAACAGGGCACTTTAGGGGAAAAAGTGAGAACTGCCACCAAAATCAATGTTAAACTCTCAAAACAGACTCAGATGAATGGAGATTCAGATATTTACATAACACCAAAGAATTTAGATCATCACAAGCTTTTACGGGTCCATACAACTCTTGTGAAGTTCAAGAAAACATGAAAAATGCAAAACAAGCGTTGTATTCTTTTTGAAAATCTTCAATGCAAGGCTCAACAACAATTGCTCGAGCCTATTGAGGCCTTTTATACATGTTTTCATTCAAAATACCAACTACTAACGCCTAGAACTGATTTTTGAACTTCCTGACCTTTCATATTCCCATTTGTTGCACTTTTGACAATTTTCGTTTTTTTTACAACATTTCAATTTTGCATTTTTTGCAACTTTTTCCTAATCTTGACTCTTATTCACTCAAAAACCCCCAATTACATATTAAATCGTCATTTTAGACCTTATTTAACATAATGTCTCAAAACATAGCAAATTCCTAAAGCCTACTCAGTATTATTGCAAATTGACACAAATTATTTAATGGTGCTCCTGCACCATACACCCCAACATGGAACTTTTCCAAGTCCCTTGGAAAGCTTGCAATAGCCTGTCTTCCTTTGCATTCTTCATTACTTTGTCCTTGACACTTGCCTTTAACAAGTTCAACTTTCCTTAATGTATCACTGTCCTTGTTATTGACATTGTTTTCTCTTGTATCAGGTTGCACTCTGTCATACAATGTTCTGGGGTGTAACAAATTGACTTTCAAAATCTCTAGCCTTAACAACATACATAATTGAAAGCACCACTTTCTTCAAGCTACCCAACCCCATACCGGATGTAGGCTACAAAGGAAAAATACAAGACAGAAAAGGGAACCCAAACCAGACCTAGGAGCAATAATCTACCATCAACCAGAATAGGAAAAGATCACAGGAAAGGGCCTCCAAAGCACCCATAATTTTAGCCGCACCAAAAAAAATAAAATGAAAGAGTAGTAGCCAGTGTGAAGCCTCTGTAACCTAGAAGTTGAATAACAACTTGCCCAGCCACAAGTCACCTTCCACTATTCATCCATCTACCTCCTCTAAATCATCTCCATCATCGCCAAAGCACAACCAACCACAAGGAGCCTGCAACCCATAGATCTCCACACAAAAAATGGAGGGCAAAGGGATAATTGCCCTGCAACAAAGAGCGCACCCAACAAGAAGCAAAAAAATGTTGTATCCCATTTGGACGACAATAACCTGCTTCACAGCACATCTAGCCGAGTGGAAAACAACAAAAGCCAGCACCAAGCCACTGAAACCAAGAAGCTCGAAATCAACAACCTCCCCAGCCATATATCGCCTCCCACCAATGATCCATCCACCTCCTCAGAGTCGTCTCCTTCACCGCCTGCATCATCTCTAGATTTCAAAATTCACCCCCCACTCCTCTTCTCTCTCCCTATCCTCTCCATCTGTTAGGTTAGGATGTGTGTTGAGTTGGCTCTATATTTTCAAGATCATAAGCTGGGTACTTATGGCTAACATAATATTGAGGAGGTGAGTTCACTTCAAAGGAAATTGAAGTATTTTGGGAACATCATTGGATAGACATCTTTCAGTTGTGAGGATTCCACAATAAATGGACTTGTAAAAAGAAAAATAAAATTGTTCAGGAGATGGCAACAACTATGTTAAATGGGTCCAAATTATTAGACACATTTTGGAAGGAGTCTATTCATACAATAGTCTACATTTTGAATTGATGACAAATCAAAGTCAACAATTGTAAAACACATTATCAACTATGGAAGGGTAGACCTGCAACACTTGAGAACTTCAAGGTTTTTGGGAGAAAATTCTATATAAGAAGAGATGTTGAGGATTAAAATGTAGAATTAGAGTAATGAGGTCTAAAAATAGAAGCGTTTGTGCTAGAGGGAAAAGATAAGAGGGTGAATTAAGGGAGTACTTCAATAAAAAATAAAAAGAAAATTACCAAATATGAAGGCCAAGTGGGTTGAGACAGTGTTGAACTTGAGTGTCCCTCAAGAAGCCCAAAATTATAATAGTTAAGGGAGTACTTCAATAAAAAGTAAAAACAAAATTAACAAGATTGTGATGAATTTTATAGTAAGAATGTTTCAAACCACTTTCCTTCAGAGGGAAGAAAGACCTTCGATGTTGAAGGACTGGAATTAGATTATAAATAATATCATAACTTGTTGCAACGATATAGATCCTTTGCACTAGAGCTTCAAGTAGAAATATCGCTAAAATTTTATGTAATTTAAACACGAGAAATAGGTAATTAAATAACTATAAATGTCATGCTCAGGCTTACAAGTTAAACATGAGTTTAGAAGAAGACTAATTGATATATCTCACAAAAACGACCCTAAGAGCCATTTCAAAGAGTTGGCAAAGCTCAAACAATAGAACTTTGTGGTAGAATTCATTAAATTATAAAAAATCATCCAAAAACTACCAAGTTTGGTGACATTTACGCCCCTGTAGGCCAGGGGCTCCCTTCAATTTGAAGGTCTAGATGCAATTATCAACAGTTGCAAATACATTCATTATCTCCAGATTATTGTCCGCTTTCCAACAAGAGATGAAGCAAATCCATCTGATCTACAAAACTACGACACATGAAGGCAAAACAAGAAGGTACAAAGGTTTTACACGTAAGAGATGAAAGTCAAATTTCAAAATTTGCACCCTTGTAGCTCAGGGGCTCCCTTGTATTAGGCATGTCAAATGATAGAATTTGTAGGATCTGTTTCCCAGGTATCTCTTTAGATACATCCCAACTCTACGATGCATCCATTCATAAGTCTCTAAGAGGCCAGAGGCGCCTAGCTTTTTGGCCAGTTAATTGAGGTTTTCGACAGTTGTCATCTAGATCTGTGCAAAAGTGTCCTAGCTACATAGTGAATCCAACCATCAGCCCTCGGGATCCGTCAAACGCTCGTAGATGAAGAATCAATGGAAAATAATGAAGAATAAAAACAATTAGAAAATTGGATGAAAGGCACACTTCTAATGGAGGTCTTAGTAGCAGTTTGTTGGCTTTGTCACTCCCAAGAACATATCTTCTGAGTTATTCTATCTCCGCGATTACAACGTTAGCATGCGCATCGGAGCAATCCAGCTCCTGGTAACAAGGGTCAAAGTGGAGCATTCTACTAAAAGTTAAATTGGAAAATCATTTTAAGAAGCTCAAATAGTGCAAGCAAGCCAGCCGCGCCCTTAAATTCGAGGATCTTCATCAGGCTTTCAGTCATTAGTCACCAACAACGACAAATTGAAGCGTGGAAAGCCAGAAGTCGTAAAATGGCCAAATTTGTTGTCATATGTACCCTTTCGGGAAAAGGTGCCCCAGTTTTTGAGGCATCAAATTCAATTTTTACCAATTGCAACTACCAGCAACATGTTTGTCAAACTTATTCTGGCTACGTGATGGATTCATCAACTTAGTTTCAAGATCAACCAGGCATCTGAAATTCAGGTTAAAACACAAGCTTTCATGACGTTTACAATTTGAAAATTTCAAAAAAAATTCTAAGTTTGGAGTAGAGGTATCTAAAGTCAAAGTTTGACTTTTTCAACTCAAGTGTCTTGGTCGCCAATAAAGGCGGAGTTTTCAAATTGAATAAAAATGATATTAAAAATGCAATTTTCCTTCCAAGTCGGCTTCAACAGGACTTAATTTTTGCTTGCAAATGGTGAATTTATTTTTGCATGCATAGTTACCTGAAGTGCATGCAGGTGGCGCCCAATTTAGGGTTTATTTTTCATTTAGTTTGCTAAAATGACGGTCCAATAAGATTATGGAATCCTATTTTAGGTATTTCCATACATGTGACACCTTAATTCTTAAAAAATTCTTTAAGTATGCATTTTGGCATCCATTATTTTCACAACAGGTGGAAGCAAACACAATTTTCCATGTCCAAGCAAGATCTAAAGGTGCTTCAAGAAGAATTTTTCAGTGTTCTGCATTTAAAGTTGGTGAATGGTTACTTTACAAGATCTTCCCTTTGATTAACAAAGTACAAAAGAGTTTCATGGTTATTTTGTATGATAGTGTTCTTGAAATGTATTTTTCGCTACATAGATTTGTATGACATAAGTTTGGTCACAACTGAATTGGTTGAGTTGAAGTAAGGACAGTGTCTGTATGTTCTAGATGTGAAGTTGTCCATATGATTGAAGTCTATCATTGTCTATGTATGTTCAAGATGTGAAGATGTCCATATGATTGAAGTTTATCATTGTGTATGGTTGATTATCATAACAGAATGTCTTTTTGTGTCATCTATGTTCATTCAAAGAAAATTGCAGTTAAGGTGTGAGAAGAGGTCAAGAGTTATTTGCTCTTATAAATATGAGATCAAATCTTGTTTGTAAAAGGAGTCTTGTAAAGAAATTGTAATTCATCTATGCAAATAGGACTAAGAGTTGAATGCTTATATGTAAACAACGAAAATTGATAATCTGAAGCATATTGTAAATAAAGTAGTACTTTGCATTTCTATCCTTCATTTTTAATTGGAGTTGTTGCTCTTGTAGTTCACTAATTCACACTCCACCCCTCTCCCCTCCCCCAACCCCCAAAAACTCTCAATGATTGTGATTATTCCTAAAATTCGTATATGAGCAGCAGGTTCCCTATAGAAGTTTAATCAACCACGGTTTATCTTGATAGTGGAATACTATGCCTATTCAAGAAGGATGTTCTACCCCAAAAGGACCTTTGTTGCATGACACTAATTTTGCTTTTTGGAGTTTTAAGATGGAATCTTACTTATCTTCTTTGGGATTTGATGTTTCAGACAAGTTAGTCAATATTTTTCAAGGTGATATCAAAATCAAGGACATTCATATAACTGCTAGTAGTTCTGAAAGTACGAGTGATGAAGTAGAAGAAAATCTATTCATGGCTAATGTTGTGTGTTCAAATGAAAACACAAAGATAAATATCACACTATTTTTTATCAAGACCGGCAAGTTTAAGGTGAAATAGACTTTGAAGGAGAACTAATTTGTGCTCTAGGAGAGATTAAAAGACCGAAAAAGGAGGCTACTACGCAAAGAAATCAGACGTTAAAGGAGACTGAAAAACTGATCAGTAAGACTAAAGAATCTGATCAATTGATTACAGACCTAACAGAACAACTTGAAGAAAGTCAAAGGCTTGAACAACTGACCAGAATTGGGTTAGAATTTAAGATGAAGGCCTGCCAAAGATTGGAGTCAGAAATTGTGTCCCTCAGAAGGAAATTAGACAAGTTTGATGGCACAAACAAATTGGTAGACCACTTGAAAAAGCAAATGAATTATAATGATAGATCTGGTCTTGGCAATCAGACCTCTATTGTACTCAATGAGATTTTGGTCAGTGAGACTTAATGGTAAACACATTGTGACCATTGGATTGGTTCCTCAAACCCAACCAACTCATACAGTGGTTTTTCCCTTTTTAGGGTTTTCCAAATATAACTATTGTATCATGATGTTCTTTATGTGTTTCCATTAATGTTTGTGCTTGTCAAAACCTAAAATTGATTAATTGATTTGGTTTTTGTACATTACCGATTCACAAGGGAAGTTGATAATCTGGAGGATATTGTCAACAAAGTAGTACTGCATATTTTTGTACTCCACTTTTCCTTGGAATTGGTGCCCCTATATTTAGGAAGAATTTGGTCAATGAGACCCCTATTGTAATCAGTGAGACCTACTAGTGAACAAATTGTGAGAATTGGATTACTTCTTCAAGCCCAACCAACACACACATTGGTTTTTCCCCTTTTAGGGTTTTCCACTTAAAACTCATGTCATGTTGATCTGTCAGTGTTTCTATTGAAGTTTGCGCTTGTCAGCAGTTCAAATTGATTAATTGCTTTAGCTTTTCTACATCATTGATTCGCACCCTCCCCCCTCCCTCTCAATGATAGTGAGTATTCCCACACAAAGAAGTCCCAAACACTAACCTTATAACTCTTTCTAATCCCATCTCGTACAGTAGATTATATAAATATAGTAGGAAACAATGATAGGAAGCACATTAGAAAACCTATGATTATAATATAACTTTTGAAATAAATTTTCAAATTGTATACTCAATCCTATTGTGAGTCTAATAGTAACGAGTTATACCATACTAATTTCTTTCAAAAATATCCTTGTGTATATAAGGACAAAGAATAAGTACATCTTAATTGGACACCTATCATAATAGCATCATATATTGTGCCCTTGAGTTTATATCTATAAGTATCACACATAATACATATTATAATAAAATTTACTCCTAAAGCCTTAATTATATAATCTCTAGTTCATCTTATGGTAAGTTCTATACTATGTTAAATGTGTATCTATGACAACTAACAACATGTTAATTCAGCTAATTCAAGTGCATAAAACTTGATTCAAACAACAAAATTAGATATGAATTGGAGGTTGATGATACTAACCAATCCATCTTCAAATAAAAACATAGAGAAAGTTAATAAAATAAAAATACACCAAACAAAACAAGAAGTAAACTAGTAGGTGGAAATGTATAAAAGGGCCTTGCAAGTTTGGCTACAGTGGAGGGCCCCCCATATAAAATAGCACAACAAACCCTACACTTTTTCAATACAAACTCATGCATCCTAAATTAATAATGAAAACCTCTCTCTCGTTGGCAAAAACACATGAAGAAAAATGCAAATAAACATACATCTAGCAGAGGCTTTGGTTGGCCATGGCCTTCGCAGGTATTTTCTACAGTGTGTTACACAATAAAATAGGTCAAAATTCCTCTAGAGACTCTGGTTTCTCTTTTTCGGGAAAGAGTGCAATAAATGTATTGTTGGATTCTTTCAACACTCTCCCTGTTTCTCTGAACTCTTCAACAACCTATGTGATGTCTTGACCTTCTGTGTCCCATAACTTCTAAAAGAAAATGGTGGGGAAATCGTCGGAACCAGGTGCCTTCTCTAGGTGTAATTGAAAAAAGGTTGTCTTAACTTCTAATTCTATGAACTTGGCAAACAATTGTTCATTTTGAGCCTCCGATACTATCCTTGGAATGCTCCTTAACAATTCATTTTGAGCCTCAAGATTGCAGCCCTCATAATCAATACATAACTAATTCTTCCACCATTCTCCCATCTGCCCCTCTGATGCAAGACATACTATTCACTTCCCTTCGCACTTTAGTGGAATTGTGAAAAAAAATTGTGTTCCTATCCCCAACCTTCAGCCATATTTCTCTGTATTTGTCTCCCAAAAATTTCTTCTCTGGCCAGCACTTCATTCAGCTTGCCTATCAAAACATTCTCCTCTTCGAATTTGTTTTCTTGATTTTAGTTTTGTCACCACATTGAATATTTTCGATCAACCTAGATTGCAGCCCATCTGCCACTATTTGATGAGATCCTCAAGATTCAGCTCCCTGACCCACATTGATTCAAACTTAAATGAACATCTTATTGGACTTTTTTCACAGACTATCTCCAGTTGAACCGGGAAATGATCGGAACCAATCCCCTTTGAAGAAAAATATGTCAAAGCTTTTCAACTATGTTCCAAAACTCCATCCTTATGTCTATCCAAGTAAACTTTATGTTTCGCA
This sequence comes from Sequoia sempervirens, assembly GCA_007258455.2. Lineage (NCBI taxonomy): Eukaryota > Viridiplantae > Streptophyta > Pinopsida > Cupressales > Cupressaceae > Sequoia > Sequoia sempervirens. The sequence continues at coordinate 294,057,720 of VDFB02000013.1, read as the reverse complement.
TTTGGGTTTCTATTAACATATTCCTTTCTACAAACTTTATGAAGTATATCGGAGACTGTAGCATTCTTCCCATCCCTCGCTTTTATTCCTAAGATCTCAACATGGCATTAAAATCCCCGCCAATCACATTAAATTCCTCCCCTGAATTATTTAAAACCTAATGTAGTTCTTGCCAAAATTGCCTCTTTTCAATGCAAGAAATAGGACCATAAAAATTGACGAGTAAGAAACTTATATTTGAAATGAGACTTCTTACCCAACAGGCAACCCAATGTCTGCTTTTATTGAGTTCCTCTAGTTGACCCGATTGTGGACTCCAAACTACCAGCAATCCACCTAAAGCACCTTCCATATTTTCCTTTTGTGTTCACCTAATTTTTTTTCCTTAAGTACATCTATATCTATTTGCAGATTCTCAATTTGATGCCTAATTATCCATCGCTCGTAAGGGGCGTTGAAGCCCCTAACATTCCTGGTTACAAGCTTCTTTGCTATTCAAGAAGAGCATCGGTCTTCCCTACTTTCAACATCTCGTTTCTGTACTTCAATTAACGTTTAGTAACTTCTGTTTGCACTTAGTTCGTTTTAGCTTCTTTCTGTTTTTTGTTTTACTTTGCTTTAGTTTACTATTGTTTCTTTTTAGAAACATCGCCTTGTAAATTTCTTTTTAAGGAGCCTTCGTCTCCTTTTGTCAATAGTGCAATTATGAATATCAATTATCTTTTCATGGTGTCAAAGCTCAAGCACGAACCCGATTAACCGATTTTTTTGTAATAAAAAAAATCGAAGAAAGTTTTTACAAAAGTTTTTGAAAGGGTTAAGGAAGAAAAAAAAAATCATATTTTTTTTAGGAGTTATTTTGCGTGTTCCTGGGTTTTTTGTTTTCTGCCCTCGCATTTTTTTTTTTTCATGGCACGATGGACATCTTCTAGGCGATTTGCTCATAACTCACTTTGGCATTCTTTCTGAGGGTTTCTTGCAGGCCAACGGTTTTCCTCTGAAGCTTTTCACGGCTTTTTTTTGGTGTTATCCGACACTTTTCTCAAGCATTCCTTGGCGCGCATCTCTTTTGTTCGGTTTTTCTCGCGTTTTCCACAGTTCGCGTCTTTCAAGCAGTCTTGACTTGATTGTCCTTTATTGACTTTGGCCTCCCACATCCCAAGGGTTTGGATTTCATTTTTTTTTCACCCATCCATTATCTGGGGTTGATTTTGTGGGCAAAAAATGAATTTGGTTAAAAGTTGTATGATAGGATTTTTTTTCATGCGTCTCCCATGCTAAAAAATTGTATATTTTATGACTAAACAATTTTTTGTTTATTGCATCGATGGATTTAGATGCAAATATAGTACAACTCAATGGCGTGCATTCTTAAAAACTTACATTCATGCGATAAAACCCAAGAATTTTTTCGCATCAAACTTTTACGGCCGGCTTGAGTTGGGCGCATAGTTGTTAAGATCCGACTAGCTTCATAGTCATTTAAACCATGCCAATGAGAATCAACGGGAAAAACATAAAATGAAAAGGCAATATTTTTGGAGCATTTCTTATGCATGACAAGATTTGTTTTCAACCAATCACACAACCACAATTTGTACGTCTCTTCTTTTAGATAAAAGGCGAAAAGCCTAAAATATTATTAATAATATAAAAGTCTAGAAATTACCCAAGTATAGGATAGAAACTTACAAAATAACTTGGCTTGGGAACCAAAACAAAATGATCCATATACCAGCTACTTTATGCATCAAGCCCAAAACAAAACAAAAACCTCATATCTCGGGTTTCCTCCAACCCTACAAGGTAGTGCTTCTTAAACAACTTTGAGGCAAGTTCTCGCACCATCTCCTTTTGCTCTCCTAAATCCAGGAATGAGTCTACAAAATGTGATGTGATATCCAACTTTACCCTAATCTTTGAGCAACCCTTAAGAAATCGATGCTAAGCATTATCTTAACCGCGATGTTTCATAATCATCTTCAACCACTAGTGTGTTATGGCTCCTGCAAAGGTCATCTTTTGACACGAGCTTGTGAGGCCAATAGGACTGTCCATTCTCAACAGACACTCCACGAAACTATGAGAAGAATAGCAAGCGTATCACCCTTCCACTTTATAGAATGGGCAACCTCATCCTCCATAGCTTCAAAAAAACAAAGGAAATTATTTCCATATTCGCTTGCCAACATGAGAGGTACTCACGCAACTTTTAAAGAGCTTTATTACCATTTTTTTCCACACATGCCAGCTCACCAATCGAGTACTCACAGCCACCTTGTCATTAATAACAAATCCATCAAGTGACTGATGATCTGATGGGGCTTCTACCAAATTGCATTCAAACGATCAGACATACTAAAAGTTGCCAGTTAGTGATGTCATTGCGTTAATTATTAACGTTACTAAATGCACATCCTATCTACCAAAATGTAATAAATGTGCAAATGTATGCTTTTAAATGGGAAGCACATATCTCAATGCCAACATTGCCACTTGTCAAGTATTTGCAACTCAAAGCAACCAATTCTTTGGAAAAGCACCCGAAAGAACGAATTGGCACCACGTGTTTATGTGCCAAGACAACGACAACGTTGTCTAAGTTTAGCACCTGATTTTACCAGCACTAAAAAACCTTGCAACCAACGAGGTTGGGCATAAACGAGCCTTTGTCCTTTGGGGAGTGCACAGAAGCACCTCACAACCTCCTTATTTACCTTGCAAAAGACACCAAAAGTCTCGACCAATCACACAACAGTATTTGCTTGCAATAATTAGATGCCGCCACGTCACTTAACTTTTTTGGTGTCTCACAAAGTCGCCACGTTGAACCTCAACACTTCCCAATATAAACTATACCCAACTGGGCAAGAGGAAATCTCTCATTTTTGAGGAGCTCCAAACATACTAAAATAGGCATGTAGCCAACAGCAAATGACTGACACCACGACAATAGTCCCATCCAATCTCGCACCAAAAGTTACTAAAATAGGCCTGTAGGCAACAGCAAATGACTCACCTTTTTCAAATGACGCGTGTTAACATGGAAACCCCCTTTGGTCGAATTACTACAAATCCAAAATCATAGCTGCAAAAGCAGCCAGCTCATGCTGGTAACCAACATAGTGTATGATGCTTAAAGTATGATACTTACACCATGTTGAGGCCGGATTGCTACAAATGAAAAATGATGGCTTCTGAAGTAGTATGTTGATGCTCGTAACCAACATTCCCCATGATGCTTAAAGTGCGATGCTTGCACCATATTCAGAATAGCAATGGAAGCTAGCCACATCCACTACTAACGAAACACAACATCACGACCTCTGCCCACTTAAAACATTAATAATGCTAACTCAATTCCCCTTTATGGGATGTAATTCATCATTGGCCAGGCACACCTGGCTAGGATAGTTAACAAAATCTGTATGGTTAATTTCTAGTGCCCCAACGTCTAGGTCGCAAGCCATATTTCCCTTGTTTTATGATGACGCTTAACAACAAACTAACTATGTTTGCTTAAATGCATTGATTATGATCATAGAAAACTCCTCAATCGATATATGTTTGATACTGGTAGCTTATCATGTTTGAAACAAAGGATGGCCTAAAAAAATATTGGTTTCAATATGATGAAGGAAATGGGTTATGACAGAAACGGTTTGGGAAAGCATGGACAAGGGAATAATAGAACCCATTCAACCAATTTTGAGGTCAAAGAATGAAAGCCTTGGATATGATAAGAGAAATAGAAATCATGTCACAGATGTTATAGGTAACAAATTAGGTCAAGGAATTGAATGCATGCAATCTTCGTATTGTCACAAATGACATAAAAAAGAATTGTTGGGATCTTCGTCCTTGCTCTACTTGCAGATTGAAGAATCATTTTGAAAAATCATGTTGGAATAAAGACAAGAATGGACAATCTATGAAGGCTTCCATACAGATTAATTATGGATGGATTATTGCATCCAGTTGGCAAAAGGTTACAAATACAATCAAAAGGTTGTATAAGCCTAAATGTTCACATGTAAAAATAAATAATGATCAAAGAAGGTTTGAAAGTTTGAGTCAAATGCCTAATGATTGATTCTTATGATTGGCACATTCAAAGGTGTCATGTAGTTCTAAAGACTACAAATCTTCTTTATGTTAGAGTAAAGATGAGAAAATCTTGTGATTTCTCAAGGCGAGGAATAAGTAAAGTACGCATGACTTTACAAAAAGTGTATTAGTACTAAGTACTATCTGGTGTATGTTGGATAATAATGCCCAATGTGGAAAGGATGATAACATAAGTGATGCAAAGCACGAATTTACAAATTTTTGGACACAAATTCTTAATTTCACTTAACTGCTTTTCATAACTTTTAATTGATAGTAATTTCTATTTCATAACATTTTAGTTGCTTTAAAATCTATACGTGAAAATGAGTCTATTTTAGGGGTTCTAGTCTCTATAAAAAGTTCCCCTATATCATTGGTTTGTAAATATGAAGAAGGTAAAATTTAAGACGTCGTGTATATTCAGGTGCATTATGTTGTAATCCATGTAATTCACTATATGAATAGAACAATTATTAGTGTGTTATATGAATTTTGTGTTTGTTCTTGGAATATGAGTTTTATTATATGTCTTTTCAAAATGTACATTTGATATACAAGAAGGTTGATTTGGTAAGAATTGAAATTGAAGATTGTGAGTGCCAAGCTTCTTAGATTACGTTCGTAAAGATTAAAAGTAGCAAAGAAACATCGTTGACAGATCATGGGCTAGATCACGACAAAGGAGATACTGCAATTCAAGAAAGTTGAAGAAATTAAAACATCATTGTTATGAAGACAAAGTCGTCACTAACTGAAGCATCAAGGGAGGAGGATTCAACTTCATTAAATCCCTATAGTTGCATCCTTCAAACGAGAAATCACCATCGATTGGAGAAGTTTCAAAGGGAGGTCATTTATTGAAACATTAAAACATCTTCATAGAAGATATTGATAGAAAAAAAGGACTCGTTGGTATTGTAATAGCCAACAGTTAAACAGAAAAGTTGAACTAGAAAAGCTAGCCGCTCCTAAAGAAGATTGAATATTGTGGCAATATTTATCCTTCAAACTAGCAAGCTAATCATAGAAAAGTGATCACTTCTCAAAGGAAGCAAAATAGAAAAAGTGTGAAAGAAATTGCAGATGCATTTTGTCAATGTATCCATAGTATAGGTTTTCGATTTATGGAGGATCGAGGAGCTACTGTTGAAGATCATGAGATAGCTACCGAAACACCTAAGAGGATTCATATTCGCAGTCAAAGAAGAAGACATCACAGTTCTGATGCAAAGAGTGAATACAGGAAAAAGATAGATTATAAAAGTCCAATCAAGTATGATGTTATTCATGTAGGCCACCAATCAAGGTACACAGCTCTTTTGAGGCCAGATTAAGTGCCAATCAAGGTCAAAATAATTATTTGGAAGCTCAATTTGAACAACCAAGGGAGGTCATTATTTTTAACAGTAAATGATTTTGCCCAAGTCATTGATGCTCGTTTAAAGGAGATTGCATCAGATTGTTAGGTGTTGTTCTCACAATCTTAGCCGTTAAGAGAGGACGGATCACACTTTCCAAGAAGCTGAGTTATTTCTTTCAATGGGAAAGATAGGGAAAAGTGTAAAGAAGGAAAAATATGTTTCGTAAAAAAATTTGATGAAACATATGGAAGAAAAATTGAAATTGTTCGATGAGGTAAAAAAGAAGAATGAAGATTTGGAAGAAAACTTATAATTGTTGCAAAAGGAAAAATATTGTTTCAAATTAAATCTCATGTGACAGAAAATTTATCTTGTTCACATGATCAAACAGTTAATTTGTGTGATACAGCTAAGGTTGCTTTCGATAAAGAGTGTGAGGTTCAACGTAAGCAAGTGTTTGAATCTAAAAATTTGTATCTTGTGATGTTAAAATCAAACGATGGTTTGAAAAAAATAATGGTTTGAAATCGTGAAGAAAATAGGCTATATGATGGAAAGGATTTGCGAAAGCGTGGACAACGAATAGCAGAATCCATTCAACCAATTGTGAAACCAAAGAATAAAGGCCTTTGGATATGGTAAGGAAGATACAAATGATGTTCCAAATCTTATAGGTAACAAATTAACTCAAAGAATGGGATCCATGCAATGTCCTCATTGTCACATCGAATGACATATAACAGATATGTGATGATATTTCATCCTTCTTCTATTTGCATATTGAAGAATCACTCTAAAAAATCATGTTAGAATAGAGAGAAGAATGGACAATCTAACAAAATTGTATGTAGATTACTTATGCATGGATTCATAGATAAAGTTCGTATAATGTTACAAATATAATAAAAAAGGTTGCATAAGCCAAAATATTTGCATTTAACAATAAGTAATGATCAAACAAGATTTGAAAGATTCAGTCAAGTGGCTAATGATTGCTTGTTATCATTCACACATTCAAAGGTGTCATGTGGTCTAAAAGACTACTAGTCTTATTTATGTTAGAGAAAAGATAGAAGAATCTTGTGATTTCTCAAGAAGGAGACACACAAGTAATGTGTACCTAACTTCTACAAAAAGTGTATTAGTATAAACTAGGTTTATAAGATTACGTACACAAGTGATAATAATATTACATAGCGACTTAGAATAAAAAGGAAGTATGTTGGATAATGATGCTAATCATAAAAATGATGATAAGATACGTCATGCCATGAATGTCATATTCCCAAAATCTCAAATACAAATAAATTAATAAAAAGAAAAATAATCAATATAATTATTAAACATATAAATATAAATATTCATTATAACTATAATCATTATAATATATGTAATACTATGAATGTTAAAAACACAATAAACACTATAACATATAATACATTAAATATATAAACTTACAATAATATGCTAGGGAATAAAAAAGCAACGATTAGCGAAAAGAGGGATTAAGACAGTAATAAAATCTCACCAAAAGCTGCGGCTTATAGTAATCACCATAAAGACTCCCTTAAAGGCTGCGATTCACTTAAAAGGTGGTGATTATCATAAAACAATTTCTTAAAAGAAAAGAATTACTTTATGGAAGGAACGATTCCTTTGTGAAAACAACTGCAATAAGTTGAACAGGTGTGGCTATTAAAAAGTCATGCGTGTTTGTGAAAGAAAGTTTCATTCCAAGACATGGAGATATAAAAGGTAGGAAATAAGAAATTCAGAAAAAGGGGAACAGTCCATGTAGACATAAGGAAGTTTATGATGAAGAAATGAGAAGTTTGCTGTCAGATAGCAGCAGCAATTAATGTGATCGGAGATTGGAAAGAATTCAAATAGATATGCATTCACTACATATAGTTGATAACCAAGGGATTTAAGGGGAAGGGCAAATCATTATTGCAAATTACTTGAGCATCAAATAATTCAATAATCAGGAATGTATGTTTCATACATAAATTATATAAATAGTAATTAGTAGTAAATATATATATATATATATATATATATACAAATATGTAATAATGTTGCTTGCAGCAATTATTAATTCTTATTGATCATTATGCAATTGAAATTAATCTGTTGATTCTCTTTAAGCAATATCTTCTGAATGTTAAGAACAGATCGACCAAGGAGAGGAGACATGCACACCCGAAAACAAACCAGAATCAGTTCAGTCATCGCTGCAGATTGCTATTATCAGATATATCAATATATTCATGTGTATTTTCTGTCAACTACTATTTACATATACGTGCATATGATTCTTAAGATAAGAAGAATAACTAATGTATTATTTCCTTTGCAACCCACTTCTGACAAGGGCCTGGGGTGGAGTAGGTAAGCAAAGCTAGTAAGTCGCAATCCTAGAGTGTCCGTAATGGCTCCTAGGAATAGAGAGCACTTACCTATACAGCCAAGTAAACCACTTATGACCCTCGCTCACTCCCATGAGTTGGCAAGTCGAGGCTTGGTGGGGAAAGCAGTTACAAGCCACCAAGGGGGAGGGCTGTGGTATACACCCTCTTAGGCTTTGCATGTGACTTCGGGTGGACCCATCATGTTCCTTCAACCAAAATTCTAATATGTTTGGTTTGTTCATAATCCATCAATGTGATGTAATTGTCTAACTCTCATAAGTATATATGTATATCTTGTTCATATAGTGTTTGCGGGATTCAAACTTGAGATTGCTTCATTAAAGAGATTTTAATTGGTAAGAGGAATCCTAATCCTAGTTGCTCCAATTTATGTTCACTAGGAAATTTCTAGGGCAAATCAGGATACGAGACATTACAAAGAATGCAGTTGGAGCTTTTTGGACAAAATTCTAAATTTGATTTAAATGCTTTTGATAAATTTTAATACATAGTAGTGATTTCCATGTTTTCAGCATTTTAGTTGCTTTAAAAGCTATGCATAAAAATGTGCCTATTTTAGGGATTGCGATCTCTATAATGAGTTCCCCTTGCTGTTAAGTCTGTAAATTTGAAGACCATGTAATCCATTTTATAAACAGAAACATTATTTGTGTGTTATCAATTTGTCTTTCCTGTTGCAATCCAAGTTTTATTGTCTATGTTTCCAAAAACTATATTCGGTATCAGAATAAGTTTATCGGAAAAGAAGTGAAGTTCAAGATTGTGAGCACAAGGCTTCTTAGAATACGTTAAAAAAGATTACGAGTGCCAAAGAAAGATCATTGAGAGTTCGTGTGTAGGTTGTTGAAAAGGAAACAATAGCATGCAACGAGGTCAAAGAAATCAGAAGATTGTTGTTTTGCACAAAAAAGTCATCGCTCCATGCAGGATCGAAGCAGAAGGAAGATTCATTTCATTAGAAACATAGAGTTACATCCTCGGCAAGAGAAATTGCCATTAATTGGAGAAGTTTCATAGGGAGGTCGTTTGTCAAAAGATCAAAGAATCTTCACAAAAGAGATTGATAGAAAAAGAAAAGTGATGGGTCCTGAAATAGCAACCTATTAAACAAAAAAATTGAAGTTGAAAAGCCAACCACTCCCAAAGATGATTGAATATTTGTGGCAATGTTTATCCCTAAAGCCAACAAACTGATCGCAGGAAAGTAATCGCTGGTCAAAATGAGGAAAATAGAATACGTCTGATGGAAATTCCAAATGCATTTTGTGAAGGTCTCCATAATATAAGCTGTCGATTTAAGGAGGATCGATCAGCTATAGGTAAAAATCATGAGATTGCTATAGACACAACTAAGAGGATTCGTAGCCACCTGCAAAGAGAACATCACAGCTATTATGTATGAGAATAGTGAATAAAGGAAAAAAATATATTGTAGAAGTGCTGACAAGTGTGATGTTATCGCAAATGTTCGCCAGTTAGGGTACACAGCTATTTTGAAGCCAGAAGGAGCGACAATCAAGGTTGCAAGAATTATTTGGAAGGTCGATCTAAAAAAACAAATGACATAGTTTCTAAAAGCAAATAAATTTGCCCAAGTCAACAAGGGTCTCTTTTGGTTTGTTCGCAGATTCAATGCATATTATTTTCCATCAGTTGAAGAATAAGGTGGTACGATCATTGAAGCTTATTTAAAGGAGGTTGTTGGAGGTTGTCAGGTATTGTTGTCACAATTGTTATTGTTAAGAGAGAATGAATACCAATTTTTAAAAATGTGAGTCATTTGTTTTAATGGGAAAGATAGTCAAAACCATAAAGAAAGAGAAGTCTTTTTTGAGAATGAAGTGATTGAAATTAAGAAACGTAATTCACAATTCATAGCAGATTTAAAGGAGTTTGGAAAAGAAATATGTGAATATTTGTGTGCAATTCTGAATCTTGAAAATGAATTGGAGAATGTTAAAATAAAAGATATAGTTGGAAGAAAAATTATAACTATTGCAAAAGGAAAATGGAAGTTTCAAATTAAAATCATGAATATGTGATATGTCGTCTGACACAGAAGATTTGTGTTGTTCATTTGATTAAACAATTGATTAGTGAGATATAGCTAATGTTTCTTTCGATAAAGACTGTGAGGTTCGAGGGAACGATGTGTTTGAGTTTATTAATTTTGTAGATTGTGATGTTAAGAAAAAGGTTGGTTTGAAAATCCTGAAGAATATGGGCTGTGACGAAAAGGTGTGGGAGAGCATACACTAAGAATTAGATTATCAGTTCAACCAACTCTGAGGCCAATGAATGAAGTGCTTGCATATGGAATACATGCATGTACTCATTGTCAAAGGAAGGAAATATAAAAGATATGTGTTGCGATCTTCATCCTTGTTCAATTTGCAAATTGAAGAATGGTTCTGAAAATTCATGTTGGAATAAAGTAAGGAATGGAGAATTTCTGAAATATTGTATGTAAATTCATTATGAATGGATTGATAGATCCAGTTGGCTAAACGTTACAAATATAATCAAAAGGTTGCCTAACCTTAAATGTTCACATCTAAAAATAAATAACAGTGAAACAAGGTATGAAAGTTCTAGTCAAATGGCTAATCATAACTTGCTATGATTGGAAGTATGAAATTTATGATGTAGTCTAAAAGACTACGAGTTTACCTTATGTTAGAGAAAAGATGTGAAAATCTTGAGATTTCTAAAAGGAAAGAAATAAGTAATGAAATAAGTAATAAAGTTCATTAGTACTAAGTGCGTCTATAAGATCAGGTATAGTGCGTTCCAAATATTCAACTTTTGAATCCAATTAGCATCAAGGGAGAGTATGTTGGATAATGATTCCAAGCGTACAAATGAACGTAAGATAAATGATGCCAAGCATTCAGTTCGAACTTTTTAGATAGAAATTCCAAATTTTCTTTTAGTGCTTTTGGTAACTTTTAATAGATAGTAATTTCCATGCTCTTTAGAATTTTAGATACTTTAAAAGTTATGCATGAAAATGTGCCTATTTTAGGGGTTATGATCTTTATAAAGAGTTTCCTTGCTGCATGATTTGTAAATCTAAGGAAGACCTCTATAATGAGGCGCATTACGTTCTAAAATCCATGTAACACATTTTATGAATAGAAGAATTATTTGTGTGTTATCAATTTGTGTTTGTTGTTGTAATCTTCTTTCTATTATTTGCATTTTCAAAAACTATATTTGATACCAAAGTAGGCTGACCGCGAAAGAATTCAAGTTGAAGATTGTGAGAGCCAAGCTTCCTAGAATACATTCAAAACGATTGATAGTGGTAGCCAAATATGGTTGAGATAGTGGGTAGATCCTGGCAAACGAGATAGTAGCATTCAAGGAGAGCGAAGAAATCAGAAGATTATTGTTTTTCACGACAAAGTCGTCACTACATAAGGATCGAAGAAGAAGAAATATTAGAATTCATCAGAACAAGGGAGATCATTTATAGGAAGATCAAACAATTTTTATAGAAAGATCATTGTTTTTCACGACAAAGTCGTCACTACTAAATGGAGATCATTTATAGGAAGATCAAACAATTTTTATAGAACAGATTGATAGAGAAGGAGGATTCATGGGTCTCGAAACAACCACTAGTTAAAGAAAAAATTCGAACAAGAAAAGCCAACCACTGCCGAAGAAGATTTAAGATTGTGGTGATGTTTATCACTCATTAAAGGAAGGACAATATAATATACGTGAACGAAATTACAGATATATTTTGTGAATGGATCCATAGTATAAGTCGTCGATTTAAGGAGCATCGAGGAGCTATACCTGAAGATAACGAGACCGCCAGAGAAACAACTAAGTTGTCAAAGAAATCACAAATATCATCAGAATAGTGAATAAGGAAAAATGAAAGACTGTATTAGTGTCGCCAAGTACAATTTTATTCCAGCAGGCTGCCAATCAAAGTTCCCAATTATTTTGAAGCCATATGCAGAGTCAATCAAGATTGCAACAATTATTTCCAACTTCAATTTAAACGATCAATTATTTACAAAGATTCAATCTGTTAGTCTGCTTAGCGTCAAGTGTCTAGAAATGAAGATAAGCGATGCCACGCGTACAGTTGGCGCTTTTTAGACTGAAATTCTAAAAATAAATAGTGCTTTTGGTAAATTTTAATAGATAGTAATTCACATGTTTTTAGTATTATATTCCATTTAAAAGCTATGCATGAAAATGTGTATTTTTAGGGGTTGTGATCTCTATGAAGAGTTCCCCATGTTGTTTAGTTTCTAAATCTGCAGAAGGCATTTATACTGATGTACATTATGTTGTAATCCATGTAATCGATCTTATAAATAAAAGAATATTTTGTGTGTGTTATCAATTTGCGTTTGTTGCTGCAATCAGAGCTCTATTGTTTGTGTTTTCAGAAACTACATTTGGTATTAAACCAGGTCAATCAGGAAAGAATTGGCTTGTTAAAGTCTGTGACTGTCAAACATCTTAGAATACGTTCGAAAAGGTTAAGAGTAACAGATCTTAAGACCGTTCAGACATCCAAAGATCGCTATTTTTCAAGAAAAACTTGTCCGTGCATAAAGCATCGAAAAAGGAAGATTACACTTCATTAAAACCCTAAAGCTACGTCCATGAAAGGAAAAATTGCCATTGATTGGAGAAGATTCAAAAGGAGGTCGTTTGTAGAAAGATCAAAGAATTTTGAAGGAAGATATTGACAGAAAAGGAGCCACGGGTCTTGAAATCTCCAGCAATTAAACGATAAAGTCGAAGCAGAAAAGACAACCACTCCCAAAGAAGATTGAAGATCGTGGCAATGTTTATCCCTGAAGCCAGTGCTCTAATCACAAAAAAGTGATCACTTGGCAAAAGAAGGAAAATAGAAGGAAATTGTAGATGCATTTTGTTAAGGTCGCATATTATAAGTCATCGATTTAAGGAGGCTCAAGCAGCTATAGCTGAAAATCACGAGATCTCTATACAACCAGCTAAGATGATTGATAATCGCAGTCAAAGAACAAGACATCAGAATGTTATGAGAAAAGTGAATAAAGGAAAACGACAGATTGCAGAAGTATCACCAAGTATGATGTTATTCAAGTAGGCCGCCACTCAGTGCTTGCCGTTGTATTCAATCCAAATAGATTGCCAATCAAAATCCCAACAATTATTTGGAATGTCGATTTGAACAACCAAAGGAGATCTTTATTTGTAAAAGTAAAGAAAATTGCACAAATCAGCAAGGGTAATTTTTTGTTTGTTCACAGGTTTAATCTGCATTATTTGCCATCAACTGGAGAATAAGAGAATATGGTAGAGTCATTGAATCTTCTTTAATGTAGTTTGCAGGAGGTTGTCAGCTGTTATTCTCACAACCATAGCTGTTCAAAAACGAATCAAAATTGTTTAGAATCCTGTAATTCATTTGTAGGCAAAAGTGTAAGGAAGGAAAATAAAAGTTTTAGAGGAAGAAATCATGGAAATTAAGAAATATAATTCACAATTGATAACAGATTTCAAGAAGTTTGGATAAGAAAGACACAAATATTTGTGCGCAATTGAGAATCTTGAAAAATAATAGGAGAATATTAAAAAAACTAAAGAGCTGAAAGAAAAATAGAAATTGCTTGATGAGGTAAAGACGAAGGATGAAGATTTCCAAGAAAAATTACAATTATTCCGTAAGCAAAATGAGTGTTTCAAATTAAAAACATTTGTATGATATATCTCATTCGGCACAAAAGATTTGTGTTACTCATTTGATCAAACAATTGGTTTGTATAGGTCAGGTGGATTTCCATAAAGAGCGTATAAGTAATCGGTACTTGACTTGTACACAAAAAGATTATTTCTTTCTTGAATTCTTTCAACTGTAACTTGAATTCTTTCTTTCCCCTAGCGAGTATGATGCAAGGACATCTTTGATGCATTTTTGTGTCATGTTGCAAAACGTTGAATTTTGTTTTGTTTCAGGTCAATCAGGTCATTTAAGACCATTTGGGGTCATTTAGGACCAATTTAGGATGTTTGGGTGCAATGTCGTTATAAATTTTAAAATTTGCAAAAAAGTTACAAAAACTTGTCAATGTTGTAAATGCAAATTTGCAAAATTGGTTAATGGAGTTAGTTTTTGGTTTGGATAGTTGGGAGTTAGTTTTTGGTTTGGATAGTTGTGGGAGGTTGTAATATGATAAATATGACATGTAATCTCCAGCACAAGGGTTGGAGAACACCTAGAATGAAAAGAACCTCATTTTCCACGTTTTTGCAGACGTTTTTATGTGTAACCACATTGTGAATTGCACTATATGGATCTGTACAGGTTGGTACAATCCTGAAACTATTTGAGAAGTTGAAGGACAGTCTTACCTTCTGAATGATTCTGATTTGGTAGAATTTCACTATGTTTTCTGAAAGATATTGCATCTTTTGTCTTGACGGATCTACACCCTACATAAGGTTTCCAGGAAGCATAAATGAATAATGGGAAAAGTTTCCACAATCCAAAAATCATGAAATCTGGTGGAAAGCCTTGTCCCACGCCTATCTACCTTCCTGCAAGAGCAGACTGTCCTCAAACCATAGGTTCATTGCTGCTTTGACAAATCTATGCGTTGTTTGCTACTGTTAGGATAGAGAGTCATTGTGGCATGTTGCAAAAGACCTGTACAGACTAGAGATTCATATGACAATTTCTTCTTTCCTTTCTTTGATGTCGTTGCATAGAATGCACTAGGAAACAACAACTCCATATTTGCAGGAATCATCGTGCTGACCAATTGTTTTGCACTATCAATGTTTGGGAACCCATAGAATGTTTCAATGTGCACTAGGAAACCTTTAGTCATTGTTTGTGATGAACCATTGTATGAAGGGTGTCAAACAAGTCAAGTTGTGTTGGGTTATGTCCTTCCTCTACATCACATAGCGAGTTCCAAAGTTCAATGTGTAGGTCCACTTATCATTAAAGAGGAGTATGTTGGATAATGATGTCAAGCGTGGAAAAGCATATAAGATAGGTGATGCGAAACATGCAGTTGAAGCTTTTTAGATTGAAATTTTTAAAAAAGCATTTAGCACACTTTTTACTGTTTTAGTTGCTTTGAAAGTTGTGCATTAAAATTCAACTATTTTATGGGTTGTGATCACAATAAAGAGTCCCCTTGCCATTTAGTTTGCAAGTCTGAAAAAGACTTTTATATCACAGTGTATTATGTTGTAATCCATGTAATTGGTTTTCTAAATAGAAGAATTCTTTGTAGGTGAAATCAATTAATGTTTCACCTATCATAGCACAATGGGAACGGAATTCTAACCAGAAGGCTTGGGAAGGAAGACCTGACCAATCCTCTGAGGAGGAAGAGGCGGGATGTCTGGAACAACGAAGGAAGTTTCTAAAGTCTTCACGGTGGACGTCTTAAACTTCACCGAAAGGGATGCAAAACATTTAAAATAGAAATCCATTATTGGCAGGTTTCTGGGGAAACGATTTACCAGAAAAGAAATCAGAGAATAGATCCTGAATAATTGGATTATCGATCCAGTCATAAACTTTCTCCCAAAAGGCTTTTTCATAGCAGTCTTTAAAGCGAGTCGGATAGAAGCAAAATAATCGAGGAGAGAGAGTGGAAGTTCGGCTCATCATAACTATTTCTTCAGAAGTGGTAGGGAAACTTCAATCCTCTGGATTCTCATCCGTCTAATGGACAAACTCGGATAATGCCTTTAAAACCTTCCTTTAGAGTATTGGTGCGAAAGTTCTATAGCAAAAATTGGGAATGCAATTAGTAAAACTCTTAAAGTGGATTTGAGATAAAGGTGATATACAACAGAATTTTTATCCTATCAATAAACGAGATTCCCAAAACAATCTGTTTTGAGTGTTGGCAAAAGTGAATGGAGGCAAAAAATTGAGATTGAAACGCCAAAATTTTTCTGTTTAAAGTGGTGCCAAGAAAATCACAATGCAAATAACTATAAGCGGTTTCCCCCAACAACTAAGGGCATTTGGAGAGAGAAAAACATAAAAAAGGAGACGCTGGAAGAGCGAAGGAAGAAAGTTCAAAATGATGAACTTAAAACCACAGGATGATTAGCAGGAAAAAGGTGGTGAGATTAGATGTTCGAGAAGTGGAGGAATGTCCCCATTGAGAATGATTGAATGGTATACAAATGAAGACTCGTATAGTTTGGATCAAATGTTGGAAAATGTGAATCTGGAAGATTTAGATATAGTCGAACCAAGGAAAATTAGCCAACGTGCGAAGTTTGTCTCGGTTCCAAAACTGGGAAGTATTTCATACAAGCATAATAGAGAAGAAGGAACCCTGAAAGGCAACCAACCTTCAATTAGATCTTACATGACGAGATGCAAGGGAGCACGGGCCTCCCTTGGAGGAAGATGAAGATCCCCTCATGGAATGTTAGGGGCATAAAGGCCCCTAACAAGAGGCCACTGGTTAAATACTAGTTGGAGTGTCAAAATTTAGAACTCATTCCACGTCAGGAAACAAAGCCTAAAGGGGAGGAAATCGCTAAATCATCAGATCTTGGCAAGGCTGGCAAGGAACATTCATAGATGCAACTTGAGCATCTGGCGGCCTTGGTGTTCTATGGCACCCAAGAAAAATCAAACTAGCAGTCACAAACTCTAATCATCACTGGATGTCACTCGAGGTAACAAACCTTCAAACGAATTCAATTTTTCAAGTACAGAATGTATATGGTCCGATAAAAACAGAGGAGAAAAAACTGTTATGGGATATAATTTCGCATGCCATAGGAAACATTAAAGTAATTAGAGCAGGAGATTGCAAAGCCATGATGGATATAAAAGAACTAGGGGGGTATCAAAAAATTTTAAAAGCGCAAAATGATTTTGTGAAATTCATTGAAGAAAATAATTTGATTGATACAAAACGGCCTCAAATGGAATTTGAGGATGGAATAATAGAAGAAAGTATCTCACTGACATAGCCGAAAGGCTAAACAGATTTCTTGTGTCTGAAGATTGGTTGCAGGGGGATCATTTAACAAAACTTTCCATCTGGCCAACAGCAATATCTGATCATTATCCAATTGAGCTGCTAATCAATGAAGATTCGAAAACAACAAGAGGGCAATTTCGTATTGAGGAAATGTGGATTAGAGCAACAGAGTTACCTAATATTCTAAGGCGATGGTGGTCGGTGCCCCTCAAGATCAACAGTTCAAAAATATCCTTCAAAAATATATTTCAAGAGAAGGAACATATCGAAGAGAAACTCGCTACACTTGGGGAAGTTATCCCAAACCAGTGCATGACAAAAACATAAATTCCAACTGATGAGCGAGCTTTCCAAGAGGCACATGAATTTGTAGAGAGAGAATGAGCAATGGGAATGGGTGTGCAAAAGCTTTGATACAGTGCAAGATCAGCCTAAATTCCAATTGATGAGCGAGCTTTCCAAGAGGCATATATTCACTTTTGATTCCCCCGATGCAATACTATGGTGTGTGGCTTAGACGGGCTTCCACATAGTCAGCACATGGTAAAAAGTGATAAAAAAATGGAGTCGCTTGGTCCTCCTGGCCAAAACGTCTTTGCTGAGGGAAAAATGCCCTTCCAAAGGCAAGGGCATTTGCGTGCACAGCCTTCACGATCACATCTTTTTAGCAGATAGGTTAAATCGCGTAGGGATATGTGGTCATCATCAATCCGTCCTTTGCAAGCAAAATAACGAGGATGTCCAAGATTTGTTAGTTCAATGCGAGGTAGCACAAAGATGCTGGTCAAATTTTTCTACTATGGTAGCGTAGTAGGGCCCTTTCCCAAATAATTTAAGACCCACATACAAAGTCTCCATTTCAAATCGAAGATGGGAGCAAAGAACATATGAATTACAAACTTAAGTGGGAGAAATATAAATATTTTTTGGCCTGCGATGAAAAAATGTGCAAAAATTGCACGTTATTCAAACCTCCCAAAGGTTCTCTCTACAAAAGCAAGGTTGGAAGACAGAAGCCCAAATGGTAACTACCCTTACATGGCAAATAAAAATTGTATTTCGCTGGGGCCTTAACGAGAAATCTAGTGCCCTCAAGAGCAGTTTTCATAATCCACAAATACTGTGGCAAAATCAAACAGGTTGCCTCAATTCAGCTGCCTGTTGAAAGGCAGGGGTGCAATAAAACACAAAGTCACTGTTGTAACAGTATGGACAGAGCAGAAAATATGCACAGTGAACACACAGAGACAGCAAGACTAACCAGATAGAAATTAACTTTGCATATATTCCTTGTTTGCTTAAAAATACAAAATCTCAGTGGATATTCTTTGATTTACATGAACAAAATAAAACTAAGCTATTTGGACAGATGTCCAATGACTAGGTGCTACTCTCACACCCAAAATACATAAACTACTACAATCCTATAGCTGTAGAGATGACAATGCGCAACAACTGAAAAAGATTCCTTTTGTGCTGCTATTGTACCTTAATTTCTGCTGAACATTCTCTACTTCATCTATTCCTACAGGGTCTTCACTTCAATTCAAAAACTGACTTCTACTTCTTACTAACGTTTGCAAAGACATTCCTTTTGTCTTACTTCAAAATGCTCACAAGAATGAGTGCACAAATTCAAATTTCAAATTTACCTAACTCATTTAATGTTGCAGGTATTTGTTGGCAATTACAAGCCCAAAAACAAGCACTTAATTTCAATTCAAATTTATCTACCATATTAATTACAGCCAAGCCAACCAGGCTGAGAGAAGGTTACGTGGGGGGTAGGTAAGAATGCTGACTAGAGATTATTTTTCCAACACTCCCCCTTAATCTACAAGTCAGCTGTCACTTTGTAGTTTCCTTTCGGAGTTGATCTTCGAAACTATCCACAATGCAAAGCCTATCTCTTAGGCGTTCAAAACTGTCCTTTGGCAATGCCTTGGTGAAGATGTCAGCGAGCTACTGCTCAGATCTGCAATACTGAAGTTCTAATTCACCTTGTTCAAGCAACTCCCTTATGAGGTGATAACGAATCTCAATGTGTTTGCTTCGTCCGTGGAAGACCGGATTCTTTGTCAGCGCTATGGAGGACACATTGTCACAATGGATGACTGTGTTGTCAACTTCCAGTTGTTGTAAATCTACAAGGATGCTCCTCAACCAAATAGCCTGACAAGCTGTTGCATTTGTCGCTATGTATTCTGCTTTTGTTGTGCTGAGAGAGACAATCGGCTGCTTCTTTGATGCCAATGAGATTGCACCCGATCCCATGTTGAAGACATAGCCGGATGTGCTCTTCCTATCATCCACATTTCCTGCCCAATCACTATCTGTGAAACCATCCAACTTTAACTCATTTGATGCACCATACATTATGCCCCATCCTGTTGTTCCATTGACATACCTCAAGATCCTCTTTCCCGCTTGCCATTGAGTCTCCTTAGGTTCCTCCATGAACCTAGATATCAAGCTTACTAAATACATTAAATAAAGCCTAGTTGATTTCAAGTGCATCAAACTTCCAACCATGCTTTTGTAGAGGGTTGCGTTCACTTCCTTACTGCTGTCATTCTTACGTAGTTTCAAACCTTTTGTTGTTGGTGTGGGGGCAGGTTTGTTGTTATTCAGTTTGAACCTCCTTAAAATTTGTTTGGCACAATTAGATTGTGAAATAAAAATGTCATGTTGTGTTTGTTGAACTTCTATCGCAATAAAATACTTCAACAAGCCCAAATTCGTCATCTCAAATTGATTTCTCATCACTTCTTTAAAATCAGCAATTCCGCTGTCATTCTTACCAATAAAAATCAGATCATCTACATACAAAAAGCAATTAAAAAATCACCTTTGACTGCTTTGATGTAGATTGTGGGCTCACTCTTGCTCTTGCTAAATCCATTGCTCAACAAATAGGAGTCTATTCTGCTGTAACACGCCTGAGGTGCTTGTTTCAGCCCATATAGAGCTTTTTGGAGCCTATACACTTTGTCCTCTTGCCCTGGGACATCATAGTCAAGCGGCTGCTCCACATACTTCCTCATTCAGCACTCCATTCAAGAAGGTTGACTTTACATCCATCTGATACACTTTCCACTGATGGTGTGTTGCAACTGCTATCACTGTCCACACTATTTCCAGCCTTGCAACTGGTGCATATGTCTCATCATAATCTATATCGGGTTGTTGTTTGTACCCTTTCACAACTAGCCTTGCCTTGTGTCTTTCAATTTTCCCTTCTTCAGTACACTTGGTCTTATAGACCCACTTCACTCCAATCACTTGTTTACCCTTGTGTAAATCGGTCAACTCCCATGTTTGATTTCTCTCTATAGCATCCAACTCCTCATCCATGGCCTTACACCATTTCTCTTCTTTCACAGCTTCCTCAAAGAGTGTTGGGTCACTATAGGAGAATAATGCAAAATCCAAATTTTCATCCAAATCAGCATGTTGTGTGTTGTCATAGATCTCCCTCACACTCTTTGTCTTACGTTTCATCAATGATGCGATTGTAGGGTCTGAATTTGCTTCCAAACTGCTGCTACTCTGACCTTTGGAGCTACTGTACGGCTGGGTGTCGGAGCTACTGCTCTGTTGAATTCTGGAGATGCTAGACTGTTGTCTCTGTTCAGTGCTGCTAGCCTGTTGTCTCTATTCAATCCTGCTAGACTGTTGTCTCTGTTGAACACTGCCAGAGTTATTGTTTTGCGGCAGACCACTGGAGTTGTTGTTTTCTAATGCTCTACAGTAGTTTCTTCATTTAACTCTCTTGAGCTCCTCCTATGTTGCTATCATCCGCAACTTCTTCATCAACAAGGGATATTGTAACTAAAATACCCGTGGTGTCATCCACTGTTCCATCCCACGCTTCATTTTCAATAAACACAACATCTCTATTGATCACAACATTCTTAGTGATGGGATTGTACAATTACAAGGCTTTCGACTCCTCACTATAGCCTATAAAGATGCACTTTTCTCCTTTCTCATCCAATTTTTCCCTCTTCTCTTTTGGCACAAGTGTGTATACCACACACCCGAATATCCTTAAGTGTTCAACACTCCATTTGTTATTTGTCCACGTCTCTTGTGGATTCATATAACACACAGCTTTTGTGGGGAACCTATTCAATATATAGATTGTTGTTGCTACAGCTTCTCCCCAAAATATGTGTGACAACCATTTTGCTTAGAGCATACTTGCCGACATATCTTGAATGGTCCTATTCTTCCTTTCCGCCACTCCATTTTGTTTGTGAATGCCCTCATTCCTACAAAAATTCAGAAAATCATTGGAGATGTACTCTCCCCCCCTATTTGTTCTAAGGGCTTTGATATAGTGACCACTCTCCTTCTCAACTGTTGCCTTAAACCATTTAAACTTATCAAAGGCTTCCAATTTATTTTTCAAGAAATAAACCCGAATTTTTCTACTGTCATCATCTACGAATGTCATGAAATATGTATTTCGACGTAAAGTGGGGGTTTTCATGGGTCCACATAAATTTCAGTGTACTCACTCAAGATGTGCTTTTGCTATCCTAGAATACCCGAATTCGAAAGGTTGTTGTTGTTGTTTTCCTTAAATGCAAGCCTCACACTTGCCATCAGGTTCTACAATGGATGGCAACCCCCTAAGCATTCCTTTCCTAGCCAATAAACTTCAACTTGAAAAGCTTAAGTGCCCATACCTTAAATCCCATAGTTTGGATGGGTCTTTGATGACTGTCTTGAAAGCAGACTGTTGTTCAACCGCCAACTGTTGTGCGACTGAAGTGAGTGTCGGGGAACTTTGTTGTCCGTCTGCTATTCCTGTCGCAGACACTATCTGCATCCTGAGAGGAAACATTTTGTTTCTCGTCATCTGCACTGCAACCATCACTTTCCTGCTACCTCCTTTGTCAAATATTTTTGCATTCTCCACTCTCCATCAAGATTTTATAACCATTTTGGACCATTTGCCC